>JARQWZ010004349.1:95000-115621 GCA_033150135.1 Gobio occitaniae | reverse complement strand
AAGGAAGGAAGGAAGGAAGGAAGGAAGGAAGGAAGGAAGGAAGGAAGGAAGGAAGGAAGGAAGGAAGGAAGGAAGGAAGGAAGGAAGGAAGGAAGGAAGGAAGGAAGGAAGGAAGGAAGGAAGGAAGGAAGGAAGGAAGGAAGGAAGGAAGGAAGGAAGGAAGGAAGGAAGGAGACACGCTGGAGACAGGTAAGTATCAGTAGTAGAGTCCTTGAGGTAAGCATAGCCTGAAGTATATGCGAACGAGACCGGACGTGGAGTGCTGTGGGTTGTGAGTCTTGTAGTGTGGTGATGAGTGTGGTGATGAGGTGCAGGTGATGGTGATCAGTACTCTGGGGAAGGAGTGCGCTGTGATTGGTGGAGGGTGGAACCTGACGTGTCTGTGACAGATAATGCCTTGTGTTATTTGGTTAAAGGTTATTTAAGCAATTCATCTTGATTTAACACAATTATATCAGGTTTCTAGTTCAAATTTAATTGATTCATGTTAAACTGACTTAAAACCGTTACTCTTTGAAATAACTTGATGTTTTAATTTTGAAATAACATGTTTCAATCAAGTAACCCAATCAAACAAGACTTTCATTTCCCATCATGCAAAGGGGCTGAATTTGGAGAGTAAATGTTTAAATAAAGTGCTATTTGATGCATTTTTAACAAGATGAGAAAATGGAGAGACTTTTTAATGCTTAATGTTTTGTATTTAAAACTGTGTGTTATGTTAGTGTTTTTGGAGGTTACCCTTGTGGTGAAGTGTAGAGCATGTGCTTGGCATGAGGACCTGCTAATAACAATTAAAGTTGATTTAATATTAAAAATCAACTACTTTGTGCACGCATGGATGTAATAAAACCATCTTCTGACTAGCCAATAAGACCTTGTAAAAGGTTTTGTAAATGTTGTAAAAATAATAATACACTAAATACAAAAAATCAATGAATCTGGATTACATGTTTTGGTTAGTTTTTTATATAAATTTTAGGATAATTAAATTGAATAGTTTTGGACAAAATTAAGAATGTTAACCTGATTTAACTAATTACATTGAATTAACCTTACGTAAAAAAAAAACTTACGTTTACTGAAATAAACAATGTTAATTAAATTCAACATAACCCAATTACGTGGAACCTGTTGACATAAAAAAATTAAGTAAATCCAACGTATCATTTTTTCAAATTCACACCCATTCAATTGTGAATTTAGCTCAACCCTTATGTTTAGAAAAAAAAGGGCAGATTGCTAATGGTAATTTTATTATTCATAAATGATTAAATATTAATGTTGCAGTCATTTGTGCCCCATTTGCACAGCAGGTGATAGTTACTTACGATCATAAAATTAAATCATACAATATGTTTTGAGAGAAATTAATAATGCAACAGCCTTCATGTAAACAACATGTTTGTTGACGTTTGAACTTGAGCAAAAACAAATTGATGACACGTTTAAATAACGTTATATATGCGTTATAGTGAGTTTACGACACATTCAACACAGCAGTAAGTAAATGTAATTATGACAGTGATGCAAGTTACATTATAAACAAGATATGTAAATAGTATTAGATAATCAAATCATTTTCAATGAAAAAAGCATTTTCTTGATGCATTGCCTCGATATATTAAAACAAAAATATTACAGATTAGATGAACTATGCATGACCTTGTTCTTTAGTTTGGCCACTAGATGTCCCTGCAGATCACTGTATTCCAACAGACCAAATGATCTAGCATTGTTCATTTTTGCCCATGTGCTTTCTCTGTGCTTTCTTATTGGCACAAGTCAGTTCTCAGTGATATTCTGGTTGCGGACTCTAATAGCCTACATTGTTATTTCCGTCATACTCGTCTCATAGAAACTGTGCATGTGACCACAGTTTTAATCAAGCTATTAGATTACAGGTGTTTTATCAAGTGTTCCTCGAATATGGGGCAGAACCAGCAAACCAAAACATTGCTAACGTTCCCATTAAGTTATAAAAATGTCCAGTTTGTTTAAATGGGAGAAAAAGTTTCCTTGAACAATGCATGCATGTTATGAGAACATTAATAAATATAACACTGCCAAGTGTTATGCTGGAAAACCCTTGCGAGAACTTTCTGAGAACATGCAAACGACTTCCTTCTAAACTCAGCTCTTGTGCACATAATATATCAGCTGATCATGAACAGAAACCGTTGATCAAATATTGAATATATTGCATAGTATGAAGGCAACAAACCAGTTCGTGCTTTTATGCATGCATGTGTACCTGCTGTCAGAGAATATTAATACGCGTGTGTGAGGGTGTGGCACACACAAAGCGGCTATCAGTGAACTCCAGCTGGTGCTGCCAGCGACAGGAAGCTGCTTGTGTTTGTGTGTGTGAAGCAGGATGTGGCATCAACTGTTGAACACATGCACAGTTCCCTATGGTTGGCGCTAAAGGAACCGAAACTGCTTGTTGTCAAGGCCATGGCTGAGACTGCTCATTTCTGCAAGACTATAATAATACAGCTGATCGACTGAGATTTCTTTGACTGAGGTTGGTGGCTCTCAGTTCCACTCAAAATGAATTCACTGGCATGACTGGAAACACTCTCTCTTTTAACTTTTGAATGAATAGATTGCATTGACACGTTTGATAAACTCTTTTATAGTGCATTCTGGTGTTTTCTTACATGCATCAAACCCTTGACCTTGTTGTTGCTTTTTTGCATCATGTTTTACCAGTCGTATTGCTTCTTTGTTTAAGACACATTAGATGAGGATGTGTTCCTTGATTGGGAATCAAACTCTTGACCTTGGAGTTGCTACAGAAAGTAGTATTTATTATATATATATATATATACTGTATATATAAACCGATCCGGCATAACATTATGACCCACTGACAGGTGAAGTCAAGTCAAGTCAAGTCAACTTTATTTATATAGCGCTTTTAACAATGTAGATTGTTTCAAAGCAGCTTTAAAGTGTTAAACAGGAAAATAATGCAGCATAATTTTAATCAGCTGTATAGCCATTCTGGAAAAAATTCAAGTATCATACATGAGTAACACTGTGAATAACACTGATTATCTCTTCATCACCTGTTAGTGGGTGGGATATATTAGGCAGCAAGTGAACATTTTATCCTCAGAGTTGATGTGTTAGAAGCAGGATAAAAGGGCGAGTGTAAGGATTTGAGTGAGTTTGACAAAGGCCACATTGTGATGGCCAGACGACTGGGTCAGAGCATCTCCAAAACTG
Organism: Gobio occitaniae; assembly: GCA_033150135.1. Taxonomy (NCBI): domain Eukaryota; kingdom Metazoa; phylum Chordata; class Actinopteri; order Cypriniformes; family Gobionidae; genus Gobio; species Gobio occitaniae. The sequence goes on along the minus strand of JARQWZ010004349.1, from coordinate 112,387 downwards.
CAGCTCTTGTGGGGTGTTCCCGGTCTGCAGTGGTCAGTCTCTATCAAAAGTGCTCCAATGAAGGACCAGTGGAGAACCGGCCACAGGGTCATGGGCGGCCGAGGCTCATTGATGCACGTGGGGAGTGAAGGCTGGCCCGTGTGGTCCGATCAAACAGACGAGCAATTGGAGCTCAAACTGCTCAAGAAGTTAATGCTGGTTCTGATAGAAAGGTGTCAGAATACACAGAGCATCTCAGTTTGTTGTGTATGGGGCGGCAGAGCCGCAGACCAGTTAGGGTGCCCATGCTGACCCCTGACCTCCGCCCAAAGCACCAACAGTGGTACGTGAGCATCAGAACTGGACCACGGAGGAATGGATCTCGTGGATGGCCGGGTGTGTGTGCGTCGCTTACCTGGGGAACACATGGCACCAGGTGCACTATGGGAAGAAGGCGAGCCGGCGGAGGCAGTGATGCTTTGGGCAATGTTCTGCTGGGAAACCTTGGGTCCTCCATCATGTGGATGTTACTTTGACACGTCCCACCTACCTAAGCATTGTTGAGACCATGTACAGCCTTTCATGGAGACGGTTTTCCCTGTGGCTGTGGCTCTTTCAGCAGATAATGCGCCGCCACAAAGCACAAATGCTTCAGGAATGGTTTGAGAAGCACAACAAAGAGTTTGAGGCGTTGACTTGGCCTCCAAATTCCCCAGATCTCAATGCAATCGAGCATCTGTGGGATGTGCAGAACAAACAAGTCCGATCCATGGAAGCCCCACCTCACAACTTACAGGACTTAAAGGATCTGCTGCTAACATATTGGTGCCAGATACCACAGCACACCTTCAGGGGTCTAGAGGAGTCCATTTTGGCAGCACAAGGGGGACCAACACAATATTAGGTCATCATTTTATGTCTGATCGGTGTGTGTGTGTATATATAACAACCTGAATTTCATGACTTACTAATTGGCAAAGTAACTATGACATTGCTTGCTCTAAATTAAAAACTACGGAGCTGCACTGCTCTCTCCTGAAGAGGTCGCAAAAAGCCTATGAATGCCACAATAAATAACTCAACCCCTGGGTTGTTACGTCTGACCCAGGATCTGGGTAACACAAAAACTACCCAAACACCGAAAAAAAAAATTACTCAAAAGGCTCAACCCAGGATTTGGGTAGAAAGGATTATCAAATGGGTGAGAAAACCCATAATATCCCCACCTAGCAACTGCATAGCAACAAACTAACAACCTCTCAGAATGCCTAGCAACCACATAGCAACCTCCTGGCATTGTAATTTTTGCACAGGCAAATACCACTCCAATTTTATTCAGAATCAGATGTTTTATCTGTTATACATAATGCAGTCAGTGGCCAGAATGTTTTTTTTTTTCGTCTTAATTGTCTTTTTTCCTCTAGCTCTCCGCTCCGCTCTCTTAGTGTGATCTAGGCCGCTGCCATGACAACCGTATCATGTAAAAATCACATGCCCTTGTGATGCTATCTGTCTGGCCGTGGCTCTTAAACCAGTACTGACACAGTTATCGACTTCTTCCGGACAGCGTGTTTTTACTCGGCTTAATCTAATGTTTTACCCCAAACCTGACTTGATGTGACCCCAAACGGCTGGTCTTTGTCCTTACAGAGCCTCCACCTTCACTGTATCCTCTGTGAACATCTGAGACTTCATTTCACACACATCGGGTGTATATGTCGAGTCTGATGCGGTTATTGATCCGCCTGCTCTGAGAGGTCGTTCCCCTCTCAGAAACAACACAGTGATGGCAAAAACTATTTAGACTGGATTTTTTAAAAATGTATAGCAATCAAACCTTTTAATTTACAGAAAGGTATGTTTCACAAAACAGAAAATGTTCAAAATCTATATGCTCACCAAGGCTGTATTTATTTCATTAAATAAATACAGTAAAAAAAGTAATATTGTGATATATTATTAAAAACTGAAATAACTGTTTTCTATGTGAATATATTGTAAAATGTAATTTATTCCTGTGATCAAAGCTGAATTTATCATCATTACTCCAGTCTTCAGTGTCACATGATCCTTCAGAAATCATTCTAATATGAGGATTTATTATCAGTGTTGAAAACTGTTTCATATTTATTGTGGAAATGGTGATACATTATTTTCAAGATTCTTTGATGAATAGAAAGTTGAAATAAAAATATTGTGTAAATGTCTCTTTGTAATGTCTCCTTATTTAATACAATAATTAATTTCTTTAAATAAAATAAAATCTTACTTAGAGCATCACAGGAATGAAGATATATTAAATATATAACATTTGATGTACATTTGTATATATTTTCGTAAGGAATAATTGACTCTAGGCCGTTTAAATATTGGCAGCGGCTATTTACACTAAGTGCAAATAACATATTTTCTTAGCCATAGATGATATTTACACTATAGTGATATATTCTGTTTACACCATGTAAAAGTAGTAGTTCTTTGCAATATGTGTAAATAGTAATTATATGCAATTTATACTTTATTTTGATAGATAAATACGATCTGCACCTCAGTATTGTTGTTCATTAACAGGATGCAATAAAAACATAGTGTAAATGATTATATTTATAAATTTTTTTTAATTAATGCAGCCTTAGGCCCTGTCCACACGAACACGGGTATTTTCAAAACCGCATCTTTTTCTATACGGTTTGGCTGTAAACGCAGTATCTGGAACATGAAACGAACTTTTTTTTAAACTCCTGCCAGCAGGGGCGCTGCTAAGGGGGGGAAAGTTGGGACGATTCTAAGGGCCCACGCACTTTTGGGGCCCCCAGAGATGGGTTTTATTAGTAGTAACAGTACTAGTAGTAATGTAATAGAAATTATAAATGTATAATCTATAGGGCTGTCAAAAGATTAATCGCGATTAATCGCATCCAAAATAAAAGTTTGTGTTTACATAATATATGTGTGTGTGTACTCTGTTAATGATCATTTATATATAAATACACACACATTTATGTATATATTTAAGAAATATTTGCATGTATATACTGTATATACATTTATATAATCTATAATATATATAAATACAAATGTTTTATATATAAAAATAATATTTTTTTCTTAAATATATACATGCTTGTGTGTGTATTTAAATATATGTGTGTGTATTTAAATATAAATAATAATTAACAGAGTACACACACATATATTATGTAAACACAAACTTTTATTTTGGATGCGATTAATCGCGGTTAATCTTTTGACAGCCCTAATAATCTACCAAACAGTTACAAATATAACAAAATTATGGCTTATTTCTGCATTTCCGGCAAAATCCAGCAAAACGCTCCACTCATGAACCACTCACGGGTAAAACTACATTTGCTCAAGTCCCACTCCGACATGAAATTTTTCGGTACTGTAGGCTACTATATTGTTGTAGCCATTAAGAAAAGGTATTTCGTTTTATATTTATGTTTAAATATTATAATGTTATTTTTTTATGTCTATCTATGTTGTCAATCTGTCAATCTGTGTTGATTATGAAAAGTGAACAGCATGAGTGAGAAAGGACGCATCGTAAGATGCGCAATGCCAGGACCACGGAGTGGGTCAGACATGATTTTGATCGCTTCATCAAGTTTTGTTTAGTAGAAAGCCTTTCTTTAAAGTTAATTTCATTTTGAATAAATTTTATCTTAATTTTAATCAATGTTTCATCAGCCAATTGGGGCATTCTGGGTTGAGTGAGTGGAGCTTAATTGGTCAGTATTATTAAATAGCAGACAAAGATTTTGGATAGCTAGGTTGGTGCGGTCGAGGACCCAAAATTATTTTCTTTCATAGGGCCCAAAATTGCTAGCGGCGCCCCTGCCTGCCAGGGTGAACATTTTTAGAAACTCTGGTTGCAGTGTTGTCGCGTGGACGGTGAAACCCAAAGGGGTAATCCTACACCCGGAAAGCGTACCTTCCATAGGGGCAGCCATTGCTAACCTTCACCTGCTGTTAGCATCCCATTGACTCCCATTAATTTTGGCGTCACTTTGACAGCGAATAAATTTACATCTGAGGTGTTTAAAGACTCAATTTGTCCATTGTTTATTTCTAAAGAAACACGACAATGTATAAAAGGCTCCATTACCTTGTATCTTACACTATCGACCCGTAGAAGCCGTTTTGTTAAATATAGGCCAACGATTGCATCATAATCACACGACTCTCGGCGCGCAGTAGAGAAATTACCGTATATACCCATATAGATACTAGGATACATTAACTTAAAATGGTGTATCGGCGTTAAAATTTAAAATAAATAAATACTATGCAAAATGACAAAATAATTAATCTTACCAAAAGTTACCCCTGCTCGATTTCACTTTGCACAACTACTAGAAGACATACAACTGTCAGACCGGTTGCTCACGTCACATCTACTGTACGTGGTCAAGCTCAGTCTGAGGCTGCGCAGTACATCAGCCATCAGGAAGTGAGTGCTTCTAATTGACTTCACTTTTCTGCACTGAAGTCTAGGGGGTCGCTGTGTCCATTTTTTTTACTGTCTATGGTTGAAACCAGAGATTTTGGCTTGTTGTGTCAAAACCGGAAATAACCTTTTTTTCAGGCTTCTGATTGGCCAACATGGCTTTACGGTTAGGGTTATATTGCCACCTGTTGGTTTGGCATGCTCTTGACAGCGCTTCATAGCGTGTTTTGCGTTTTCATGTGGATGCAATTATTTTTTGAAACGGAGGAGGGGAAAAACTACCTGTATACGTGTGGACTAGGCCAGGGGTTTTCAAACTGGGGTCCCCAGAAAATTTCAGAGAATAAAAAGACAAAGCAAAAATGTGGGGCTGTCAAAAGATTAATCGCGATTAATTTCATCCAAAATAAAAGTTTGTGTTTACATAATATATGTGTGTGTGTACTGTGTATAATTATTGTTTATATATAAAAACACACACAAGCATGTATGTATTTAAGAAAAATTTATTATATTTATATATAAAATATTTATATTTATATATAATATAAATTATATAAATGTATATACAGTGTATTTATACATATATACATGAATGTGTTTGTATTTATATATACATAATAATTATACAGAGTACACACACATATATTATGTAAACACAAACTTTTATTTTGGATGTGATTAATCGTGATTAATCTTTTGACAGCCCTAGTTTAAAGTCTACCGAACATTCTAACCATTTCATTTCTAAATGTTTCAATCCTTTCTTGCCGTATACATGCTTTCCAGAATCGTATATGTTTGTTTTGTATCTTTCTAGTGAGTTTTTCTCACTATAGTGCCCTTAATCTTGCTCACTGGGCCTGTAAGGCGCAGTATGTAAGCTGCTTACATACATTTATTGTGAAAGATGCTTACACAATCATGTTTAATTGAAAACGTTCTATACATCCAACATTAAGCATAGCTGATTTAAGTTTGGAAACAATATGTTGTATTTTTAATGGCACACTTACTCCTTATCTAACAGTTTAAATGTTTTTTCATGCATAAAAATATATAGATGGATTTAAGGAAGGGGGTCCCTAATAAAAGTTTAATCATATTTGGGGGTCCTTGGCATCATAAAGTTTAAAAAACCTTGGACTAGGCCTTAAAGGGATAGTTCACCCAAAAATGAAAATTCTGTCATCATTTACTCACCCTCAAGTTGTTCCAAACCTGTATGAGTTTCCTTGTTCTACAGAACACAAAAGAAGATATTTAGAAGAATGTTTGTAACCAAGCAGATAGAGCAACCATTGTCTGCCATAGTATTTTTCCCTACTATAGTTTTCCATGAAAATAACACCTTAGAACGTTCGTCAACCAATCAGAATCAAGCATTCAACAGCCCTGTATTATAAGGTCAGTTTAAAGGAACATGCCGACTTTTTGGGACTTTAGCTTATTCACTGTATCCCCCAGAGTTAGATAAGTCCATACATACCATTCTCATCTCGATGCCATAACTCTCTCTGACGCACACACTGCTAGCCTAGCTTAGCACAAAGACTGGCGTTAAATGGCTCCAGCTAGCCTACGGCTCAATAAGTGACAAAATAACACCAACATTTTCCTATTTACATGTTGTGATGTGTATAGTCACAGTGTGTACTAAGACCGACAAAAAATGAAAAGTTGTGATTTTCTAGACCGATATGGCTAGGAACTATTCTCTCATTCCTTGCTAATGATCAAGGAACTTTGAGCCTTACCATGAGTGCAGCGGCTGATATTACACAGCGCCTGAAAATAGGCTAACGTCCGTCAACATAACCAAAGTGACAACCTGCTTACACAGAGAGTGTGCTGGGGACTATTTTCAGGCGCTGCGTAATATCATTGCGCCGCTGCACCCTATGTAATATTTTTTTCAGTAAAATATCGAAAAACCACTAAGCCAGTGTTATATATTTTGTTCAGTTGAGTACTTACAATATCCCAAATTTGTCCAACTATTTGTAAATCGTGAGAAATTGCTATTTTACCCGAGGAACTGGGACGTGTGAGGGCGTGGCCTGTCGATGACATCATATCTGCGTTCCCCTCGGTTTCTGGTTTTATTCTGCAGAAACGCTTTACTCTCACTGCAGTGTGAATAAGTGTCATAGCAGTAACGTCATAACATCACACACACACTCAGATGTGTCTAATATGATCATCAGAGTTGCGTTACCTCATACTCATGACCAGAGGAAGTGGCGCCGGCGACTGTGTCATAATAAAAGTCCCGCTGCTCGCGAGTCGTGTGTTGCGTTCATCTTATTAACAATCGCTCCAGCGGTTCCTCAGCTCCACAACACTCGCTCCTGCTCTGCTTCACTACAGTAACGTTAATAATCACATCAACATGATTTCTGCCCCAGTCCTATCCCGATTCTTTCCCACCGGCTGTGAGGTGAAGACCACATGTCCCAAGAGTCTGCGCTCAAACGTGGCGTCATCAAACTACGCCTTTGTTTTGAACAGGTGACCTCTAGCAGACGGAAAAGTTACATAGTGCACCTTTAATGCATCCTTGCTGAATAAAAGTAATTTCTTTCAAAAGAGACTTGCTCATTCAAAACTAATACTAAAAAACGTATTTATTTATTTATTTATTTATTGCAATGAGATTCAGAGCAGTTCATTACAATTTTGCATTCCATGCTGTGAAGTTGTTTCAGCAAACGGCATGTCGATTTCACTGCTGGTATATTTATAGCTGAAATTGTATTCGTAATGTTCAGCCATTAGATGAACATCAGTCGCTTCAATTAGTGGCGGCGACACAGACACAAGGGAGCATTTCAGTCACAGGGAAGCCATTTTGTTTAATGAAGATGGACTAGTGTGATGTGTTTTTAGTTTTTCTATGAGGTCATTGACAGATGTCTCAGCTTAGGATGCTTTTTCTCAGGACTGATATTTACTAATTTGATTGTTATTTCAGAAAACAATCAGTAATGTGTGCGCAGCTGCTCACAGACGTGTTCGGTCTTGTCTGATTGTTGGGTCCAAATGACGTAGTGAGTATAATGAACAGATGCAAAGCTGGGTGATACACTGCACCCAGTGCCATTTCTGAGTTTAGGGTTGACTGTCCATGTTGTTATTTTGCTAGTGATGTAATCTGATCCATTTGTTCACTATAGCCAACATCCCGTACATCAGTTGCCATAGTAATGAGTTCAGCGTCAGCTCGACGCCAAGAGACTTTCTCATACAACATCTGAGAGGAGCTGTTAGTGAGGATAGAAATCAGGACATTTGCCTCTGCTCACGTCTGAATTCATTAAACTACATCAGTTTTATATAATAATAGTGCTGTCAAATCGATTAATCATAATTAATCGCGATTAATCGCATGTAGCATACGTTTTTGTTTACATATATACTGTATATACATGCATATATATGTATAAATGTGTATATGTATACTCACACACATAAATATAACATACAGTATATATATATATATATATATATATATATATATATATATATATATATATATATATATATATATATATATATACACACATTATTTAAACAAAAACTTATGTTAGATGTGATTAATTGTGATTAATTAATTTAACAGCACTAATAATTAAATATTATAATATTATATTATATTATAAAATATGCCAATAATAAACAAATTAAATAATAATAAATAATCAAAGAAATAAATAAAAGAATTATAATAATTTAAAATAATTACATTTTTAAGGAATATTACAATCTTCATAATCTTAGACTTCATTATTTGTAATTTACCCATAAACATAATTGTTAATAATTTTGTAAATTTGTGGGCCTATGCAACTCCTGGTAATATTAATGTATATATTTTCAATATATATTTTAAGTGTTTTTTTTTTAAATATTTATTTGAATATATATATATATATATATATATATATATATATATATATATATATATATATATATATATATATATATATATATATATATATATATATATATAATATATATATATATATATATATATATATATATATATATATATATATATATATATATAAATATTTGTTCGATTTTAAGGGCATTTTTGTACATGTGTGTGTGTGTGTGTGTGTGTGTGTGTGTGTGTTGTGTGTGTGTGTGTGTGTGTGTGTGCGGGCGGACTGGTAATCCCTACGTTATGGGGACAAAATGTCCCCACAAAGATGGCAATATCCAAAATCCTCATCCTTGTGGGGACATTGTTAGGTCCCCATGAGGAAAACATCTTATAAATCAGATTTTTATAAGATTTTTATATTTATGATGTTTTTTGAAAATGTAAAAATGCAGAATGTTTCCTGTGATGGGTAGGTTTAGGGGCAGGGGCAGTGTAGGGGGATAGAATATACGGTATGTACGGTATAAAAACCATTGCGCCTATGGAAAGTCCCCATAAAACATGAAAACCCAACATGTGTGTGTGTGTGTGTGTGTGTGTATAAATGCCCCCACACACACAAATAAACAACACAACACAGTACCAGATTTGTACAAAAAGTAACAAATATGCCCTTAAAATAAAAAAAATAGATATATAAAATAAATATAAAAAACACTTAAAATATATATACATTTTTAATATATTAAGGCTGTCAAAAGATTAATCGCGATTAATCGCATCCAAAATAAAAGTTTGTGTTTACATGATATATGTGTGTGTACTCTGTTAATTATTATTTATATATAAATACACACACATTCATGTATATATTTAAGAAATATTTGCATGTATATACTGTATATACATTTATATAATCTATAATATATATAAATATAAATGTTTTATATATAAAAATAATATTTTTTTTCTTAAATATATATATGCTTGTGTGTGTATTTATATAATAATAATAATAATGTGGTGATGTTCGTGGGATGGTAAGGAAGAAGACAAAGGGGTCGGCTTACTGGGACTCATAACTGGGTTTTAATAACTCAATTCGCTCAGGTTACAACACTGTGCACATCGCACAAACAAAAGTCACTAATAAATTCTCAGTATCAATCGTCGGTTTTCTTTCCAGCAGTTCCTCTCTGCTCTGTGGCCAGCCGAGTCCCAGTGTGTCACTCCGTCTCCAGCTCTCTCTCCTTCTCTCTCGTTTCCTCCTGCTCTATGTACTCTCTCCACGCCAATTACTGCAACAAGAGACAGGTGTTCATCATTTGTGCTTGATCCACTTACGTGCCGCTCGTCCTCTGACTCTCTCTCCCGTCACAGACTTTGCTAAACCACGCCCCCCTCGCCACAAATAATAATAATTAACAGAGTACACACACATATATTATGTAAACACAAACTTTTATTTTGGATGCGATTAATTATATTGTATTATTATAATACATATTATATTGTATATTGTATTATAATATAATATAAAAATATATATATTATATATAAAGTTCTAGCTTTTTCAATTTCCATAGCTCTTCTGTGCTCAGCTCTAAAAACAGCCTTTTGCAAGTACAATTTCTATAAAATGACTTTGCTTTTGTGTAGTTCTGGTACTGCTTTGGGTCATCATTTGATGTCCAGTGTCATAATCTGGTCCTGAAGAATCCACTGATCTAGAGAACAAGTACATCATTCAGAACGGGCTTCCTTGATACACACTTATTTACCACAAATAACCACCACACCCACACACTCAGATTATACACACGAGCCCGTACAACAGATCTCACAGTTTACCTTCACACCTCCCCGTCACACACTGCGAGTGTGTCACACTGCAGCCCACACACATGCCAACGCTCCAGCCAGGGTGCATGCTGGGAGTCAGAGGCTGTTACTAAAGGCTTCTGCTTCTGTGTTTGAGGAAATGACAAATAAGGAAGTCTCAGATGATGACAAGGACAAAAGGTGCAATCAGGCCATTTCGTAATTACCGCAATTACGTGATTTCAACTTGTAAAAAGCGCTCATGATTCATAATTACAGCCTGTAAGATGGACATTGACTGAGAGATCCCACTTGTTCCACCTGATCACTGCAGATTCATTCAGGAGTTGATGGAAACAGCTCTGAATATAACATCACGTTTTATCATTTTGTGACTTCGGTAATTATGACATGGTGGGAATGCAGCAATAACTTTACCTAAAATATACAATATTAATTATTATAGAAGATGTGTTTCAATTTATTGAGTGTGATAATGCTTGTCTATTTTTTTTAAAGCATTACGTCATTGACCCTAAATATCTATCTATCTATCTATCATCTATCTATCTATCTATCTATCTATCTATCTATCTATCTATCTATCTATCTATCTATCTATCTATCTATCTATCTATCTATCTATCTATCTATCTATCTATCTATCTATCTATATATCTATCTCTATCTATCTATCTATCTATCTATCTATCTATCTATCTATCTATCTATCTATCTATCTATCTATCTATCTATCTATCTATCTATCTATCTATCTATCTATCTATCTATCTATCTATCTATCTATCTATCTATCTATCTATCTATCTATCTATCTATCTATCTGTCTGTCTGTCTGTCGTCTGTCGTCTGTCTGTCTGTCTGTTATCTAAATGTCTGTCTGTTATCTATCTATCTAGCTGTCTGTCTGTCTGTCTGTCTGTTATCTATCTATCTGTCTATCTATCTATCTATCTATCTATCTATCTATCTATCTATCTATCTATCTATCTATCTATCTATCTATCTATCTGTCTATCTGTCTGTCTGTCTGTCTGTCTGTCTGTCTGTCTGTCTGTCTGTCTGTCTGTCTGTCTGTCTGTCTGTCTGTCTGTCTGTAATACACTTGTAGCTGTGCTCAGCTGTAGAATATTTTATCAGATAAAAAATAGCCTTTTGTAAATCCCTATAAAATGCTTTTTAAATTCTTTATGTAGTCATCACAAAAAAAGAACAAAACAATAATTGTGGAAAGGTCATGGAAATTCAGAGTGTGAAAATCCTGACAAAAGAGGTGTATTTAAGTCATTGTCTGTATGAATTGCATTTTTAATGTTTCCCGTTACATAATTGAATAGGTCTGGACACAACGAGCACGGCGTCACGGCTCATTTACCTCCATTTCCAACGAATCAACAAGTCCAAGTCTGCTAAGTGCTAAGAGACAGATATCAGCACTACAGAGCCCAACGTCCCGCCACTCCTGGCCTGTCCCGTCACAGACCCCCCCTCCAAAAGCAAGCATCAAAGAAAGGGCAGATGGCTCATTACCATAAATAGGACAGTGAGAGTGAGTGAGGCCGCACGGACCCGCCATACGGACACTGCACCCCCTCAAAAAAAGAAAGCATGTTAAAGAAGGGACGGTTGCTAGGAGAAAGAGAAACAGCCCTCCCTCCCTTCATTCAGCATTAGTGTTAGCAGCCCCTCGCTGCTGCTCTCGGGGCCGTGCCCGGCACTGTTGCTCGGGGACAGATGGCCGATGGGCCCCGTCGGCCCCGCAGCTGGGCATGGTTTGATCCAACACTGTAGGAGCTGGCATCAGGTTCTCACACCTTCTCCTGCCCAGCCCGAGCCTCGCCGTACACTAAGAATAGATCAGCACTGCGACACTCCATCCTTTAGCCATAACCGCGATCCGCGAGTTAAGAGCTCTTTCAGAACCCTGTGAAGCCTGACATATGAATGGATCCGTTTATTGAAATACAGTGTTTTATGATTTGAAAACAAATCATCACGTTTTAAAGAAGAAAAGCGCCACGCTCTACTGTTTGAGCTACAGGAAAGCCCATGTATTGACTTATACAATGAAATGATGCTGATACGTTTTGGAGCGAACGACCATTAGACAGAGAATCAAACATTTTAGATCAGAATCATCAGTTTAGATCAACAAGATCTATTCACTTGGAAACTGTGCTAAATGTAGGCTACCTGTACTTAATCATTTGCAAAGATGTACTGAGACATTGAGACATGTACTTAGACATTTGCAATTTGATGAAATTAATGAGAAATGCTATTCTGTTGTGAACAATTGCCAAGTGGTTTGGAGATTTGTCCATGTTGTTTTGAGAATGTAATTTCTGTTTCAAGAAATGAGCGAAACCAATGGAGAAAAACTGTAATATACGGTTAATATACTATATACGGTGAATAACTGTAATAGATCTAACCTTACATTTAATGTAGTTTTACAGTAAAATACCGTTACATTTACAGTTTTTGGAAGTGAAAAAGAACAAGTCATTGTGTAATTTACAGTGAAAAAACGTAAATTGACATTCCCAGAATTCCCTGTGTGACACTTCACATTTGATGTATTTACTTCTTAGTTTTTTTATTGTGATTTTAACGGTAAAATACTGTAAAAATGCTACAGTTAAAACAGTTAATTAGTTAACAGAAAGTTTCCGTACAATATACAGTGAATAACTGTAATAGATATAACCTTACATTTAAATTACTGTAAAATACCGTTACATTCACAGTTTTTGGAAGTGAAAAAGAACAAGTCGTTGTGTAATTTACAGTAAAAAAACGTAAATTGACATTCACAGAATTTCCTGCGTGACACTTCACATTTGATGTATTTTCTTAGTTTTTTTATCGTGATTTTAATGGTAAAAGACTGTAAAAATGCTACAGTTAAAAGCAGTTAATTAGTTAACAGAAAGTTTCCGTACAATATACAGTGAATAACTGTAATAGATCAAACCTTACATTTAATGTCATTTTACAGTAAAATACCGTTACATTTACAGTTTTCGGAAATGAAAAAGAACAAGTCATTGTGTAATTTACAGTGAAAAAAGTAAATTGAAATTCCCAGAATTCCCTGCGTGACACTTCACATTTGATGTATTTTCTTCTTAGTTTTTTATCCTGATTTTAACGGTAAAATACTGTAAAAATGCTACAGTTAAAAAACAGTTAACTGTTTAACAGAAAGTGTCCGTACTATATACGGTGAATAACTGTAATAGATCAAACCTTACATTTGATGTAATTTTACAGTAAAATACCATTACATTTACAGTTTTTGGAAGTGAAAAAGAACAAGTCGTTGTGTAATTTACAGTAAAAAAAACGTAAATTGACATTCCCAGAATTCCCTGCGTGACACTTCACATTTGATGTATTTTCTTAGTTTTTTATTGTGGTTTTAATGGTAAAAGACTGTACAAATGCTACAGTTAAAAGCAGTTAATTAGTTAATAGAAAGTTTCCGTACAATATACAGTGAATAACTGTAATAGATCAAACCTTACATTTAAATTACAGTAAAATACCATTCAATTTACAGTTTTCGGAAGTGAAAAGAACAAGTCGTTGTGTAATTTACAGTAAAAAAACATAAATTGGCATTCGTAGAATTCCCTGCGTGACACTTCACATTTGATGTATTTTCTTCTTAGTTTTTTTATCGTGATTTTAACGGTAAAATACTGTAAAAATGCTACAGTTAAAAAACAGTTAACTGTTTAACAGAACTTCTCCGTACTATATATGGTGGATAACTCTTAATAGATCAAACCTTACATTTCATGTAATTTTACAGTAAAATACCATTACATTTACAGTTTTTGGAAGTGAAAAAGAACAAGTCGTTGTGTAATTTACAGTAAAAAAAACGTAAATTGACATTCCAAGAATTCCCTGCGTGACACTTCACATTTGATGTATTTTCTTAGTTTTTTATTGTGGTTTTAATGGTAAAAGACTGTACAAATGCTACAGTTAAAAGCAGTTAATTAGTTAATAGAAAGTTTCCGTACAATATACAGTGAATAACTGTAATAGATCAAACCTTACATTTAAATTACAGTAAAATACCATTAAATTTACAGTTTTCGGAAGTGAAAAAGAACAAGTCGTTGTGTAATTTACAGTAAAAAAACATAAATTGGCATTCGTAGAATTCCCTGCGTGACACTTCACATTTGATGTATTTTCTTCTTAGTTTTTTTATCGTGATTTTAACGGTAAAATACTGTAAAAATGCTACAGTTAAAAAACAGTTAACTGTTTAACAGAACTTCTCCGTACTATATATGGTGGATAACTCTTAATAGATCAAACCTTACATTTAATGTCATTTCACAGTAAAATACCGTTACATTTACAGTTTTTGGAAGTGAAAAAGAACAAGTCGTTGTGTAATTTACAGTAAAAAAAAATTTAAATTGGCATTTCCAGAATTCCCTGCGTAACACTTCGAGTTTTTTTCTAATCAGTTATGTACATTAGGGTTTAATGTTACATTTAATGTTGTTAAATGAATGTTTATTGCTTTTTTAAAATTGCATGTGTGTTACCATGATGGTGTTCAGTGTTTGTGTGAATGACACAGTGCACATTCTATTTATTAGTATTGTCCTCCTAAAAGCTTTGATTTACCATGTGACTCTCATCACCACTGTGATTGGTGGTTGTCATTTATCAAAAGTACTCAACAGATATTAGTATTTCAATAGGTTGGTAATTTAACATTATTTCAGAAATACGGTTATTTACTGTAAATTTAACTTAACCCTCTATGGTACGGTTTATTTTTAATCAAATGAAACACAAATGTATTGGTCAAACCTCAGGGAAGAAGAACTCAAATACTAATAAATGAAAGTGCAAAAAAGTGGTCACATGACCCACAGGGGTCCTGATTTGTGTCCTGTTTCAGCACATGTGCTGAAACAGGCTCCATATTTTCTCCAATGAAAAGTGAATTTTTCACTAATTTCTGTCCAGTTAATCACCCACAAAAAATATGAGTCACCTTCACTGGTAAATAAGACGTTTTTTCAAGAACTTTACATTAAATATCATCAAATGTTTTAAAACATTTTTTTTACCATAATGCAATCGCATAAGGTCATACCAGAATATAAATATATATTATATTTGTAAGGAAAAGAGCTAGAATTGTCTAAATATATTTGCATTTTTGCATGATTTTTGTAATGCACTCATAAGAATAGTATAACTGTACATATTATGATCTGCACATTTTCTATAGCACAAAAAAGGTATAAAACACAACTGATGAGGATGAGGTGTCATGTGATGAGGAAGATGAGGTCATAGTGACAATCCGGCAGGGTGAGAGGGAAGATGGAGATGAGGATGAAGATGGATATGATAACTTGACATGATAACTTGATATGATGGTTTGGTGACACTTGTCTTTCACGATGGTACAATGTTGCCTGAGCGCGACAGCTGAATTTGAAATGTTACTTTTTATTAAATATGAATTTTTTAATACATTAAAAACTGGATAAATGTGTTTTTTCAAGTGTCTGGTTAAAGAAATTTATGTTTTCAATAATTATATTTCTTTTTTCTACTTGAAAATGTCAAATTTGTCCATTGTGGTACAATGTTGCCTTGAGGCAACAAACTTTAAAAAAAATATTTATTTTTATTTTTATTGATATTGTTATAGTATCCAATTTTAAGCAGGAAAAACACCACAAATATTTTTTTCCTCATTGATATCATATTGCGCACCTTAGAGGGTTAAATCTGTAAAACCTCAAATATTGCTACCGTATTTTTTACGGTAAAGTTCTGGCAACCACAGCTGCCGGTTTGATTTTATTATGCCTCATAATATGATATAATAATGAGAACATGGAGCTCAAACTCTCAAAAACAATACAAAAAACATGCAATTTGGTGCAGATGCTGATATTTATAGATGAAATTGATGCTTGTAATGTAAATCAATGAGATCTTTATAACAGACAAAATGCATATTAGATATCAGTCGTCACTCTATATCTGCCAATAATATGTCCTAGTAAAATTATATTTAAATGCTTCGTTTTACAATCAAAACATATAATGCAATGCAATGCAATGATGATTGAGAGATTAACAAATAAAAAAGCCTGATGTTCATATTTAATACTCACATTTGAACATGATTTTAATCAGGTAAACTAAGTTACTTCAGTGCAGTAAGTGTTCATCTTGAAATATTACATAAAAGTTATTCTTATATTTACTTGAAATCAGTGATTTCACTGCAAAAAGGCAGCCTTAGAAATGTGCATATTCATTACAGGGTTAAATCTTGGAGTTCTCCCTTATGATTTATTAGGAGAAATAAAAACGCAGAGCTGTTTTAGGGGAATTTGCTGAGAAATATTGGAATTCTTTAGTTGATTGAGTTGATTTTGGGGCAAGTCTGAGCACAGTTTGAGACATTGCTGAGATCTCTCCTCCAGGGCTTCTCCAGCCATTCAGATCTGATTGATAGTACCTTTTCAAATTCCTGCATTTAAATTGAATTTGGATTGAGGTAATAAACAGCTCAATGGGCTAGAAAAGCAGGGTTTGCCTAGACAACATGTTAATTTGGCTCGACTGAAGCTTGTTTTAAAGTTTTGAAAACAGTTTAAAAATCTTGAAGTTTGATGGACTAGAGGTCTATATATGTGTGTGTATGTGTGCGCATGTGTGTGTGTGTGTGTGTTTGTGTAATATTAGTTTATATAATCCATCCCATCTAATAAATTCACTTTTGTGGACCAGAGTGGAAGAAGACTTCATTTCCCAGAATGCATCTGGTTGTGGCCAATTCAATAAAAAATCATGCTTATGAACTGAAAAGGGAGCAGTTGTTCTCCATTTAATCTCATTGCTGCCTAGGATAAACAATTGAGATATTAAAATGAACTCAATTATATTTCTAATATATACATTTTCCATCCATCCATCTGTCCATTTATCCATCCATCCATCTATCCATTTATCCATCCATCCATCCATCCATCCATCTACCCATTTATCCATCCATCCATTTATCCAACTATCCATCTGTCCATTTATCCATCCAACCAACTATCCATCCATCCATCTGTCCATTTATACATCCATCCATCCATCCATCCATCCATCTGTCCATTTATACATCCATCCATCCATCTGTCCATCCATCCA
>JARQWZ010004349.1:0-92500 GCA_033150135.1 Gobio occitaniae | reverse complement strand
TTCGTTCATCCATCCATCCAACTATCCATCCATCCCCCAAACCAACCAACGAACTATCCATCCATCCATTCAATCAATCCATTTATCCATCCATTTATCCATCCAATCATCCATCCATCCATCCAACTATCCATCCATCCAACCAACCATCCATCTATCCATCCATTTATCCATCCACCCATCCACCCATCCACCCATCCATCTATCCATCTATCCATCTATCCATCCACCCATCCAAGTATCCGTCCGTCTGTCCATCCATCCAATCCATCTTTTTTTTACAATTAACAAAAAATATTTTAATAGTTTTGGTTAACAATGGCAACACTGCACCCTGGTCCATAAACAGTGAATCTATTAAACGTGATCATGTGAAATGTGAATTTTGGGATTTCCTTATAAGAAAATATCATTGATGTTCACCCATACAAAACTCCCACCACAATGCCAGGAGGATGTTGTTAGTGGTTGCCAGGGCGTTGCTAACCAGTCGCTAAGGTGTTCTGAGTGTTTTTTAGGTCATTGCTATGTATGCAGTTGCTAGGGCATCGTTAGGTGGTTCAAGATATCATTCATGCATAACTTACAGTTAGAAGTTTGTTCAAATTAAGTGTCTGAGAAAATATGCAAATGACTGAGACATTAACAAGAGAAAGAGGGAAACTGGACTAATAAACGTAATAAATGAAGAGAGGAAATAATGACAATAGAGGGCTGGCGTTAGCAGGAGTGTGTGTGTGTTATGGAGAAGCTGCAGCCGTAGCCCCATTTCGCTGTCTCACCACCTCCCCATGACTCCTGGTTGCGTAGGAACACCAGGCCCATTCTGCCCTACGGACACACTCCTCGCTTCATTAGGCCCTGCTCACTGAGGCGGGGAGAGCGAGGCAGCACGCGTTCTTCACACACACACACACACACACTAGCATACACACACTCGCAGGACGGTTCCCCAGAATCCACCGAGCCTGGAGGCAAGGGTCACACACACACACCCATGAGGAAAACACACTCATCAACACATCTGCGGCCTCATTCGGTGTGTGTGTGTGTGTGTGTTTGCACTACTGTACATTTTGACACTTACATTTGCACTGACTCTAACTCTTCCAAGGGCTTTCAACCACCAAACTCAGGTCAGACCTTCAGACTGATCCGACATACGATTTTTGTTGTTAAACGGACGAACAAATCTATGGAAAGGGGTCTCAAAACTCATTGAGGGGTCAAAACTTTTATACAACAACTCTAGTATTTTAGCTTCATCCACCACATGCTATCAAAGCCTGACAATTAGCTTAGGAAATGCTAGCAATGTGTTAAAACATGGTAGCAACATGCTAATTTCTGTGTTAAAACATTTAACAACTTGTTTATTCATGTTAGCAGTGTGTTAAAACATGCTAGCAATGTGCTAATTATTGTTAACAAAATGTTAATTAATATTAGAAATGTTCTCAAACATGTTAGCAAAATGTTAAACCATGCGAACAAAGTGTTAATTATTGCTATTAATGTGTTAAAACATGTTAGCAACATGTTCATTCGTGTTAGCAAATGTGTTAAAACATGCTAGCAATGTGCTAATTAATGCTAGCTAAATGTTAAATCAATGCTAAAAAAGTGTTAATTCTTGCTAGCAATGTGTTAAAACATGTTAGCGACATGATAAAACATGTTATAAAATGTTAATTCATGTTTGCAGTGTTAAATCATTCTATCAAACATTAAAGCTGTAACCAACATGACAATTCACGTTAGCAAAGTGTTAAAACATGTTAGAAACATGCTAATTAATGTTATCAATGTGTTAAAACATGCTAGCGATGTGCTCATTAATGCTAGCAAACTGTTAATCCAATGCTAACAAAGTGTTAATTATTGCAATTAATGTGCTAAAACATGTTAACAAAATGTTAAACCATGCAAACAAAGTGTTAATTATTGCTATTGTGTTAAAACATGTTAGCAACATGTTCATTCGTGTTAGCAAATGTGTTAAAACATGCTTGCAATGTACAAATTAATGTTAGCAAAATGTTAAAACAATGCTAACAAAGTGTTAATTATTGCTAGCAATGTGTTAAAACATGTTAGCAACATGATAAAACATGGTATACAAATGTTAATTCATGTTTGCAGTGTTAAAACATTCTATCAAGCATACAACCTGTAACCAACATGACAATTGACATAAGCAAAGTGTTAAAACATGTTAGAAAACATGCTTATTAATGTTAGCAATGTGTTAAAACATGCTAGCAATGTGCTAATTAATGCTAACAAACTGTTAATCCAATGCTAACAAAGTGCTAATTATTGCTATTAATTTGCTAAAACATTTTAACAAAATGTTAAAGGGGTGGTAAACCACGATTTCACTATTCTAACTTTAGCTAGCGTGTAATGTTGCTGCTTGAGCATAAACAACATCTGCAAAGTTACAACGTTCAAAGTTTAAAGCAAAGGGAGATATTTGCTTTTAAAGAAATCAGTTTCTAAGGACTACAGCAAACGGCCAGTAGGCGACTACACACATTCCTCCAGGGTTGGTGACATCAACAGGCTCAATATTTACATAAACCCCTCCTCCGAGAATAATAAATAAGGGGGGGGGGGGGGGGGGGGGTGAGGCCATTTTGAATCGCGGCGCTGTTGTGATATAGTTAGGCTGGAGTGTTGTTGCCGCGATGCCGAGGAAACGCTGTTATTTTCATCCGGATTGCAGGTCTGGGGTACTTGCTCTGTTCAGCCTTCATAGGGACGGGGGTGCGTTGCAGAGCGTTTAACATACAGCATGTCATATGCACGTGTGTTTGAGTCAGCGGGGAATCAGGCGCGCGCAGGGCTCCCTGCAGCACATCTCACGGAGGGAAACTTTCACAATGTTCGCGAGTTCAACACCGGATTTGCACAACGTCAGCTGCGTGAAAAAAACACTGCCGGTGCGTGGATGCACGACGCGCGCGCTGCACATTTCACGGAGGACAACACAAACTTCGCGAGTTCAATACAGGATTTGCACCACGGCTTGTCCTGAAAGCTGGATTTACAAACAGAAGCTGTTTACGGGCCACAACCTGTAAGTCTGATTTATTTTTCATCTATGTGTTTTCCTGTAAAAGGTTGTAGCAAGGAAGTAAACAGATGACAACGCTGTTCTGCAAATCAGTCTGTTAAATGCTCATTCATACTTAACGTTATCCGACGAACACCTAACGTTACAAACACTAACGTTAAAATCTCAACAGCGAACCTGACATTAGTGTAAATGATTCTTTGATTAGAGCTTTTATGTATTTTTAATATACAGGCTTGCTAAACATGGTTCTGTGTGTGATTTGGCTAACTTACTAGTTAAAGCCAGTGCTTAGTGTTCGTTTTGGGTTAGTTCTTGCGACAGATATTTGGCTATAATCGTTCTAAAAATACAAAAGTTAAAGTGCTATTCAGTAGCGATCATTATAGATCCGCAGTCTTTACTCTTAGGACTGAACAGGTTCTGCTCGATCATCTTCACTCAAATGTTCTGGGTCTGATTCGGGCTCATGGTTTTATTGACGCCGTTGTTTCTCAAAGCACAGCCTCCGGTAAGGGGCGTGACGTTTCCGACATACGCACTAGGCGTTTAGCGAATCACAACACACTGGGCCAGCTAACCAATCAGAGCCCACTGCGTATTTTTGAGGGACTGGCTTCATACAACCCGGAAAGCATCAGACCGTTTTACAAGGAGGGACAGAGCAGTGTAGAATAAAGGTCAAATATATGAAAAATAAGGCATTTTTTTTTAAAACGAAGCATGAACACATGTTACAGTGCAGCCCACAAACACAGTCAAGCCTTCAAAACAATGTGTTTTACCACCCCTTTAAACCATGCAAACAGAGTGTTAATTATTGCTATTGTGTTAAAACATGTTATCAACATGTTCATTCGTGTTAGCAAATGTGTTACAACATGCTAGCAATGTACTAATTAATGCTAGCAAAATGTTAAAACAATGCTAACAACAAAGTGTTAATTATTGCTAGTAATGTGTTAAAAATGCTAGAAACATGATAAAACATCAAACATAAAACCTGTAACCAACATGACAATTCACGTTAGCAAAGTGTTAAAACATGCTAGCAATGTGCTAATTAATGCTAGCAAACTGTAAATCCAATGCTAACAAAGTGTTAATTATTGCTATTAATGTGCTAAAACATTTTAACAAAATGTTAAACCATGCAAACAAAGTGTTCATTATTGCTATTGTGTTAAAACATGTTACCAACATGATCATTCATGTTAGCAATGTGTTAAAACATGCTAGCAATGTGCTAATTAATGTTAGCAAAATGTTTATTCATGTTAGAAATGTGCTAAAACATGTTAGCAAAATGTTAAACCATGCGAACAAAGTGTTAAATCTTGCTATTAATGTGTTAAAACGTGTTAGCAAAATGTTCATTCGTGTTAGCAAATGTGTTAAAACATGCTTGCAAACATAAAACGTGACCAACATGATAATTCATGTTAGCAATTTGTGCTATAAACAGGTTAACAAAATGTTAAACCATGCAAACAAAGTGTTCAGTCTTGCTATTAATGTGTTAAAAAATGCTAGCAATGTGCTCATTAATGCTAGCAAACATAAAACATGTAACCAACATGATAATTCATGTTAGCAAAGTATTAAAACATGTTAGCAACATGCTAATTAATGCCAGCATTGTGTTAAAACATGCTAGCAATGTGTTAAATAATGCTAGAAAACATGCTATTCATGTTAGCAATGTGTGCTATAAACATGTTAACAAAATGTTAAACCATGCTAGCAAAGTGCTAATTCTTGTTAGTAATGTGCATGTTAACAGTGTGTTAAAACACGGTTATAAACATGTTAATTTATGTTAGCAATGTGTTAAAACATTTTAGCAACACGGTAATTCATGCTCAATGTGCTAATCATGTTAATAATGAGTTAAAACATGCTAGCAACATGCTAATCCATGTTAGCAGTGCTAAAACACCTTAGCAACATATCACTCTATCTATCTGTCTGTCTGTGGGCTTCTCTTTTCTTACTGAACCTTCAAAACCTTTAAACTTCAAGCTTCTTCAAACTCGCTGGTAATGCATTCTCAAGCCAGTGTCAAAGTTTGTCTTGACAAACTTGTTTACAGTTTAATAGCCTATAAATGTTGTCTCTACCATGTTGCTTTGGTTATTCGGTTTGTGCATAAACTTTTCGTAAACTCTTGAAAATAAAGGTTCCAAAAGGGTGTTTTTGCAGCGATGCAAAAGCCATTTATGGTTCCCCAAAGAACTTTTCAGCGAGCAGCGATTTTGCACATTCCCAAGTACAAGATACAAATACAGACACGCACGTTCATGTGATGTTTAGACGTGTGAGTCCTGCGTGGTGTGAAGTTCTTCATTAGAACAATGAAGGCAGCTTTAGCATGTGCTGCGGCCCACGCTGGGGCTGATGGTGCCAGTGACAGCGGCAGACACAGCATCACAATTGTCCCACAAGACAAAAGTGCACTTGTGCCTGAGGCAGTGGGTGAGGGGCTCTGCTGAGGGACTTCACTGCACTGCGTTCCTCTAACAAACACTACTAACTAGGGCTGGGGGAAACTATCGATTTCTATGAACTGATATTGTTTCCTAGATCCCAAGATTTAGGAACATTTTAGGGTACGGAAACGTTTTTTCTTTGCATGTTACGTGTATAGACGACAGTGTTGTCAAAACGATTCCCCATTCACAAGGGCTGTGTTCAGAATCGCCCCCTATACCCTCATTCACTATTCCCGACAGTACTCCACTAATATAGTCCACTTGAAGGAGTGAGTGAATTCAGACACTGTCAAGGTGTGTTCATGTTTCATGTCTTTAATTTTGAAGTTGATCACAGTCGTGGACTGAATCCGAAATCGCCCCCTATACCCTCATTCACTATTCCCTACGTTAGTCCACTAATATAGTCCACTTGAAGGAGTGAGTGAAAAACAAGTGAGTGAATTCGGACAGCTGTTGTGTGTACATCGGCTGTACACTTGTTATTGCGGTGCATTGTGGGATTGAATGAGTGCACTCGATAACGTCCACTATCGTTTTAGACACAGCTACAAATTGCTGTCCCTTCAAATAGTGCCCTATTTAAGGGTACAGGGGGTGATTTCGGATTCAGCCGTGGTTCCTGTTAGTTCATTCCCTCATGTGATCATGTCATGTGCTTTCCTAGTCTCCTGTGTCATGTTGTCATTGGTTCATTTTCTTGATTGTTTACAGGTGTGTCTTGTTTAGTCATTAGTCCTTGTTTATTTAAGCCCCCATGTTTGCCATGTTCCCTTGTCTAGCTTTGTTATATGTAACCCGCTGTTGGTGAGTGTCTGTTCATGGTCCAAGTCAAGTCAAGTCAAGAGTCAAGTCAAGAGTCTCAAGTCAAGAGTCTCAAGTCAAGAGTCTCGTCAAGAGTCAAGAGTCAAGTCTCAAGTCTCAAGTGTCAAGTGTCAAGTCAAGTCAAGTCAAGTCAAGTCAAGTCAAGTCAAGTCAAGTCAAGTCAAGTCAAGTCAAGTCAAGAGTCAAGTCAAGAGTCAAGTCAAGAGTCAAGTCAAGAGTCAAGTCAAGAGTCAAGTCTCAAGTCAAGTCAAGTCAAGTCAAGTCAAGTCAAGTCAAATCAAGAGTCAAGTTGAGTCAAGTTGAGTCAAGTCGTGAGTCAAGTCGAGAGTCGACAGTCGAGAGTCAAGAGTCAAGAGTCAAGAGTCAAGAGTCAAGAGTCAAGAGTCAAGTCAAGTCAAGTCAAGTCAAGTCAAGTCAAGTCAAGTCCCAAGTCAAGTCTCAAGTCTCAAGTGTCAAGTCAAGTCAAGTCAAGTCAAGTCAAGTCAAGTCAAGTCAAGTCAAGTCAAGTCAAGTCAAGTCAAGTCAAGTCAAGTCAAGTCAAGTCAAGTCAAGTCAAGTCAAGTCAAGTGTCTCAAGTCTAGAGTCTCAAGTCAAGTCTCAAGTCCAGTCAAGTCAAGAGTCTCAAGTCTAGAGTCTCAAGTCAAGTCAAGTCAAGAGTCTCAAGTCTAGAGTCTCAAGTCAAGTCTCAAGTCCAGTCAAGTCAAGAGTCTCAAGTCTAGAGTCTCAAGTCAAGAGTCTCAAGTCTAGAGTCTCAAGTCAAGAGTCTCAAGTCTAGAGTCTCAAGTCAAGTCTCAAGTCCAGTCAAGTCAAGAGTCTCAAGTCTAGAGTCTCAAGTCAAGAGTCTCAAGTCTAGAGTCTCAAGTCAAGTCTCAAGTCCAGTCAAGTCAAGAGTCTCAAGTCTAGAGTCTCAAGTCAAGTCAAGTCAAGAGTCTCAAGTCTAGAGTCTCAAGTCAAGTCTCAAGTCCAGTCAAGTCAAGAGTCTCAAGTCTAGAGTCTCAAGTCAAGAGTCTCAAGTCTAGAGTCTCAAGTCAAGAGTCTCAAGTCTAGAGTCTCAAGTCAAGTCTCAAGTCCAGTCAAGTCAAGAGTCTCAAGTCTAGAGTCTCAAGTCAAGTCAAGTCAAGAGTCTCAAGTCTAGAGTCTCAAGTCAAGTCTCAAGTCCAGTCAAGTCAAGAGTCTCAAGTCTAGAGTCTCAAGTCAAGAGTCTCAAGTCTAGAGTCTCAAGTCAAGAGTCTCAAGTCTAGAGTCTCAAGTCAAGTCTCAAGTCCAGTCAAGTCAAGAGTCTCAAGTCAAGAGTCTCGAGTCAAGTCTCAAGTCCAGTCAAGTCAAGAGTCTCAAGTCAAGAGTCTCGAGTCAAGTCTCAAGTCCATTCAAGTCAAGAGTCTCAAGTCAAGAGTCTCGAGTCAAGTCTCAAGAGTCCAGTCAAGTCAAGTCAAAAGTCAAATCAAGTCAAGTCATCATTTGTTTTGTATATGTTCGTATAATTAAAGTCCACTTGGGTTCTCTCTTCAACTTTCCTCCAGTGGATCCTTCGTTACAGACACTGAGTGCGCCGGAAGGGCGTTGCTTTTGCATAGTTTGTGCTTGACAATCTGGCAGCTCCAGTAGTAATGAAAAGATTTATCTTGAACTCTGTCATGGAAACTAGCATGCATAAATCTTACACGCTAAAAAATGCTGGGTTAAAAACAATTGAAGTTGGGTTGAAAATGGAGAAACCCAGCGATTGGGTTAAATGTTTGCCCAACGTGCTGGGCAATAAACTATTGTTTAAAAAAATACTATGGCTGGCTTAAAATGAACCCAAAATTAAAAATCAGAGTTACTAATTACTACAGGCAACAATAATAATCAAAAGGTGAACATTTATTAATAAGCAATTTAGTAAATGTTTGTTGTTTAATTATTATTCATTAAACCTACACTCTAAAAAATGCTGGGTTAAAAACAACCCAAGTTGGGTTGAAAATGGACAAACCCAGCGATTGGGTTGTTTTAAGCAAACATTTAACCCAACCGCTGGGTTAAAACAACCCATTCACTGGGTTAAAACAACCCAATTGCTATGTAGTGTAGTGTATTAATAAATGTTCTCTTATTAAACATATTAATAAACATTAATTCCCAACATATTTTAGGTTCATTTTAAGCAAGCAATATAGTTTTAAACAGTAATTGAGTTAAATAAAACTACCCAGCAGGTTGGGCAAGCAT
Source organism: Gobio occitaniae (assembly GCA_033150135.1). Taxonomy (NCBI): domain Eukaryota; kingdom Metazoa; phylum Chordata; class Actinopteri; order Cypriniformes; family Gobionidae; genus Gobio; species Gobio occitaniae. The sequence goes on along the minus strand of JARQWZ010004349.1, from coordinate 83,893 downwards.
TTAACCCAACCGCTGGGTTTGCCCATTTTCAAACCAACTTGGGTTGTTTTTAAGCCAGAATTTTTTAGAGTGTAATTAAACAATTTAATAATCAGTTAAAAGGTATTTATACCTGTATGATATTATGCTGTACCCATATTGGACCAGCAGTTTGTAAAACGTATGGATGATTGATTCAGCGGACGCCATCTTCTGGTCAGACCAAGCGGCAACCTCCCGCAGTTTCTGTTGAAGCCAATTCGGAAGTGACTTAAACTGCAGTTCATCGACTGGCCGCTAGAGACAGACTCCAGAAGAGAGCAGAATCTCATTGAGCTCATGTTAAAATGACCAACTTTACAGCAGAAAAAAAACATGTTTACAGCCTGGTACAAATTGTGGTTTTGGTCTATACGGCTAATTTTGCCCTTCATGACAACTGTGAGGGGGGTGAATTTTTTTATAACTCATTCGTTTACATTATATAAAGCCTTAAAGTTCTGCATAATTAAGAGTGTGGCCACTTTGAGTGACAGGTGGATTGCCGTTTATCTGCTGTCTGTTAGTCATCAAGTCACCTCAGCTCCGCCCACATCCGCCTTTTTGCCTTCATCTTCTCTGGGAGTGATGCTTGATGACGCGCTGCCAAGATGGCGACGGCCAGCTCGACCCTACTTTACACTTCAAAACTGCTCTTCAGAATCCTATGTGTGACGTCACGGACACTACATCCATATTTTTACAGACGCGGAAATTCATTCTCGATCTTGAGTCTCACAGTGCACAGTGTATTCTCTAGCCATTGAGCGTACATCAGTTGTACACTCGTTATTGCGGTGCATTGTGGGATTGAATGAGTGCACTTGATAATGTCCACTATGGTTTAGGACATCACTACAAATGACTGACCCCTCAAAGTGCCCTATTTAAGGGTATAGGCGGCGATATCAGACACAGCCATGGATCTGTGAAAACGACTAAATACGCTGTATTCTGCTGCCAGGCCAGTAGATGGCGATGTTGCTTTGAAAAGAAACACTACGCACCCATAGACTGAACACATAACACGCATGTGCATGGCGTTAGCGTTTTCACAAACTCTTGTTTATGTAGTTTACACGGAGACGATAACGGTATCGCTTTGAAACCTGTTTTCAAAAGTTTGCACCCCCCAAAAGCGTGTTGCCATGTAAATGACTGGCCAAAACACTAGGCTAAAAGTTTTTAGTTGAACATGGTATCATGTAAACGGGCCCTTAGTCTATTACACTCTCAGAAAAAAGTTACAATTTTGTTCCTTGGGGAACAAAACGTATAACTGTAAACATATACCTATAAAGGTACACAATTGGTCCTTAGGGTACAATTATACCATTGTTTTCCTCTGCTTAGAGCAGGGGTTGGCAAGTTCGGTCCTAGTGACCCGCTGTCCTGCAGAGTTTGGCTCCAACTCTGAAAGACATCTATATAAGCTCTTATTGAGAATTAACAGAGGTTTAGATGTTGATGTTTTATTGAAAATGTTTGGACACCATTATGGTGATCATTGTTTCCTGTAGTTGGGCAATTTGACTCTTGGCTTTTTATGTGATTTTGTGGTTTTTGTTGCAGTGCTAACAAAACAAATAATCTGTTCAAATCAAAAGAAGTCATAAACAAAATTTATCATGAAGAAAATGTTTGACTAAACTCTTTAAATATAATTAAAATTGAGTTCACACTTTAGTTTAGTTATCTAGTTGCTTATTAGCATGCATATTACTATGATATTGGCTGTTTATTAATATTTATAAAGCACATATTAATGCTTTATTCTGCATGACCATATTCTACATCCCTTAATCCTACACCATACCTAAACTTAACAACCTTACTAACTATTAATAAGCAGTAATTAGGAGTTTACTGAGGCAAAAGTCATAGTTATTAATAGTGAGAATTGGACCCTAAACTAAAGTGTAACCATAATGTTATCACTAAAGTCCCCAACACATCTACTTACTCAAACGTTGATCACATTTCAAATGAGAAAAGGGTGATGCCATATAGGGCATTGCTATGGAGTTGCTAAGGGACTTCTGATTGGTTGCTACACTCGGCTAAAGAAAGGATTAATATAATCACAATCATTTGTGTGTCTCTGTTTAAATGCCCGAGTTGATCTTTTGTTTAGGTGTCTCACTTTAACAGCAGCCAGTTCATTTAACAAAAGCCCCTCTAAACAGGCCCGAAACACAATACACTATTTGGAGGTGCAAATCAGATTATCCCATTGATCCTGTGTTGTTTTATTGCCTCCGTAAATTTAGCTTTTCTTCAGTAATGGTCGTTTCCCACAGGCCAATGAACACCTTTGGCAGTTAATTAAGCGAAAAGTGAACAAGTCTGAGTTGTAAAGTCTTAAAGGAACGGTATTTAATTAAGTCACAATGTGCAGGATGTATTTGTCATGTTTTGTTACTGTTGGACTGTCCTCATCTCTCAAGTAGCGTGTTTACATTTCATCGTATTATATTGCTTTACTGATATCTTTTAAAAGCCAGTCAATACTGCACTAAACGGCATCAATATGACAAAAAAAAGAGAGTTTATTTATTTTGTATATCTAGGCCAAATCAGGCGGAGAGTGTGGGTTAAAGGTGCACTATGTAACTTTTCCGTCCGCTAGAGTTCGCCTGTTCAAAACAAAGGCGTAGTTTGATGACGCCACGTTTGAGCGCAGAATCTTGGGACATGTGGTCTTCACCTCACAGCCGGTGGGAAAGAATCGGGATAGGACTCGGGCAGAAATCATGTTCATGGATGTGATTATTAACGTTACTGTAGTCTGAAGTAGAGCAGGAGCGAGTGTTGTGGAGCTGAGGAACCGCTGGATTGTTAATAAGATGAACGCAACACACGCCTCGCGAGCAGCGGGACTTTTATTATGGCATAGTCGCCGGAGCCACTTCCGCTTTTCCGGTCATGAGTATGAGGTAATGCAGCTCTGTTTATCATATTAAGCCCCGTTTCCACCAAAATTACCCGGAACAATTTGCACCAGGACATTTTTTTTACAGAAACTTTTTTTCCCCCCAGACCTGCTACTGTTTGCGTTTCCACTGCGGTCTAAAGTACCGTGAAGATTAGGCAAATTAGTCTGCGTGCGACTGAGATTCAAACTGTGCTGCTTTTGCTTGTTATAGGCGTGCGTTCGTCTCAGCCATCTCACGGTCAATGTCCGTAATAGCTGATAATAACATACGTTGTCTTATTTTAAATCTAGCTTTACGAGCTTTCAGAATACGCTTTAGTATCAGTGCTTGTCTCTTTTCCGCCGTTTTGTTAATTACCTCTTTAGTAAACCAATACATAACCAGCAAAAGCAGCGCTGTTTGAATCTCATCCACTTGTTATTGTTGCAGACAGTATCGCGCAAAAATGATGACTGTCCGACGTTGACTGGGAGGAGCAGTCGTGCGCAGTCCTACATCACCGGACTAGTCTGGGGGAAAAAAGTTCCTGTAAAACAATTTCCTGGTACAAATTGTTCTGGGTAATTTCAGTGGTAACAGGGCGTATGTATTGGTTTACTAAAGATGTAATTAACAAAATGCCGGAAAAGAAACGAGCGCTGATACTAAAGCGTATTCTGAAAGCTTGTAAAGCTAGATTTAAAATAAGACAACGTATGTTATTATCAGCTATTACAGACATTGACCGTGAGATGGCTGAGACGAACACGTGCCATCGGACAGAAAGAGCAAGACTGATATTTGCTGAACGCAGAACGAACCTCGCAAAAGATGTTTAAAAATGCCGATTGAAATAAAATGCTGCATGAGCTCAACCAATCAGCATGTTCAGCGCCCAAGTCCCACCCCCGAAAGTTCCTGAACTTTGAAAAAGTTCCACCTCACGAGCAGGGCCATTTGGAGGGGGAAATATTTACCCGAAACTTCATTTAGACCCTGCGGTCGAAACACATCGAGTACCAGCCCAGAGTTCCTGGGGAAAGTTCCTGCGGTGGAAACGCAGCTTTAGAAACATCTGAGTGTGTTGAAAAAGAAGTTATGACCAGGGCTCTGAACCGGTTCAAGGAACGAAAACTAAAACTGGAAACGAACAAAATTTTAAGAGGAACAAAAAATTTGAATCGTTCTGAACAGAAACGTTAATTTGAAATGACCATTAACCGGTTAATAACATTATTTTATCGTTCTTTTAATATTTTACAGTTTTTCTCCATTGGTTTCGCTCATTTCTTGAAACAGAAATTACATTCTCAAAACAACATGGACAAATCTCCAAACCACTTGGCAATTGTTCACAACAGAATAGCATTTTTCATTAATTTCATCAAATTGCAAATGTCTAAGTACATGTCTCAATGTCTCAGTACATCTTTGCAATGGATTAAGTACAGGTAGCCTACATTTAGCACAGTTTCCAAGTGAATAGATCTTGTTGATCTAAACTGATTGTGTGATTCTCAGTCTAATGGTCGTTCGCTCCAAAACGTATCAGCATCATTTCATTGTATAAGTCATCACATGCACAATAGTCTGTTCAATTGTCAAAATTAGTCAAGAACATAATACCATGAATACCATGAATCCCTTGGAACATTTGATAAATTTATTACAGCAATTGACAGTCAGGTGACTGTGAAAGCTGTCAAACATATATGTAAAGAGCTTGACCATGCAGGACCAGTACAATTTCTGAACATGGAGGCACCTGGCCAAGAAAATGAACAAGAGAGGGGAAGAGAGAGGAAGGGATAGAGAGAGGAAGAGAGGGTAAGGAGGGTAAGGGGGGTAGGAAGAGGTAGACCTGGAGTAGGATGTGGCCAAAGAAGACAGGGACCAAATTTATCAGATGCAATTCTACTGAGAACCCATGGGTTGACATTGAGAGAGGCTGGACAGAGACTTCAGCCCAACCTCAGCAGATATAAAAAACAAACCTTTGAAAACGCATGAATGAATCGAATGATTTTACAAATGTGGAGAGAAATAAATATTTTCATCAATATGCAGTACTGGTCTTGTGTGTACTGTTTGGTCAATATATTCATATACTTTACTCTAACAATATCTCTGAAAAAAAATCGAACCCAGATTATATCATTAGAAAAGTAGAAATTTTACAAGTTTTTACAGTAAGATTGAGAACAGCAGCGTGTGGATGGCCAGGAGGGTGAGGACGGTAATTTTCATAGTTTTTTTGTTTGTGTGTTATATTACAGTATATTATGCTGTATACATTTTCTTTTTACTCTGATGTATGGAAGTTACTTTATGTGTGTGAATGATAATGGTTACAATTTCCTTGGAGGCTACTCTTACCCTAAAATCCTATTTCTTTTTTTCAGTTTTATACACAATTGTATTCTGTTAGCTAGACAAAAATGAAGGACTGGGCTAAGACTGAAAGGTGGACATGAAGGATATTTCAATGGTCCTCTGCCATAGTGACAAAACATCTAAACATTTTGACTTGCAGTGCTTACACAATGCCAAAGGGACAAAGCATTTTGCGGGCACTGACTGTTTAAATGAGAAGGAAATGTAGTTTTGACACATGAGTGAACTGTTTTGGGAGAGGTATGAGCTTTTGCAGGTGAACCATGGTGTTGTGCCGAACCATCTACGTTATTTTGGCAAAAGCACCAAGAGAGTTGAGAACGTCCGGTCTGTTTCAAGAAATGAGCCAAATCAATTGAGAAGGATCTTTGCTATTTTGGTGGCACTGACCATCTATATGGGAAAGGAATTTAGTTCTGAAGCATGAGTGAACAGTTTTGGGAGAGATATTAGCTTTTGCAAGTGAGCTATAGTGTTGTGCTGAACTGTAAGACTGTTTTGCCAAATTATCTTAAAATTTTGAGAATGTAATTTCTGTTTCAAGAAATGAGCCAAACCAATGGAGAAAAACTGTAATTTGGCAGTGACCAATCATGAATAGAGTAGTACAGCATGTGACATTGACGGATCAGGCGTGAGTGAAATGCCAGCGCACCATCATCTATGAATCTACCGGTAACGCAAGTCATTTTACACTCTAAAAAAAAAGGCTCGTAATCATAGGGGAACCTTTTTTAGTGCTATATAGCACCAATTTTGTTGCTTCAGTGGTTCTTCAGCGGTTCTTCAGAGGTGCTATATAGCACCTTAGTCAAAGAACCGGTGAAGAACCTCTGAAGAACCGCTGAAGAACCGCTGAAGAACCACTGAAGCACCAAAATTGGTGCTATATAGCACTAAAAAAGGTTCCCCTATGATTACGAGCCAAGAACCATTTTTGGTGCAATATAGAACCTTTTTTTTTTTAGAGTATAGAGCGCGCATTTTCATGCCTCAAGTACATTTCTTTCCCCAATGAGGTCTTCAATGAATGCGCAGGTATTGGAGGACATTATTTTCGTATGTTTAAATAAGCAGTACGGACTTTAAGATCAAATAGACTGATTTAGGCTAGTTTATGGATTCCGTTTAAGCCTATCCAAGTAGGCTATAGCATCTATCAAACATTTTTCCTATAGTCTTTCAGATTGCCAATACAGGACAGGTCAATGTTTTCTATATAGACGGTTGATGCTTCGTATTAAATGGTATGTTATATTGCATTAAATGATCAAGCTTTATTAGCTGACTGAATTTGATTATGTGATGCAAGGACGTGTTGCGCAGTGTTTGCTTTGAAATTAGCAGTTGACAGTGCATTAAAAGAGCAATGGTTATCCAGTTTATTTATTCTTTATTCATGCAATTTTTAAAACAAGTCGTGTTGAAAAAAAGTTATGTACAAAGAATGTTATCACTCTTCTGAAAAGAATTAGGCATAAGAGGGCCACTTTAGATTGTCTAACGCTCTATTAAAACAGGTCCGCTATGCTTTGTAATTAATGCATGTATTTCTGTTGTGGTTTTAAAAATGTTATGAAATAAATATTCAAGTTTAATTACCATGCGTTATATTATTATTGAGTGAAAAATAAGTCTATTTATACATATTTGTTTAAAGTATAGGCTAAATTAAAATAACGTTATTAACCGGTATTTTTTCAAATCAAACCGTTTTCGGAACAGTAATGTTTATTGAGGAACGCAAAAACGGAAACGCTATAATATCGATTCTGCTCGGAGTGAACCGATTGATTTTTTTTTTCTGTTTTCAAGCCCTGGTTATGACATTCGCTCGGCGGCTGCTATGACACAAAATTATAAATAATTAAAAGTAATTTTGTTTCTGTGAAAAAAAAAAACGGAAACCGTGGGGAAAACATATATGACGCCATCGACAGGCGACTCCCTCACACGTCCCGCTTCCTTGGGTAAAATAGCAATTTCTCGCGATTTACAAATAGTTACAAACATTTGGGATATTGTAAGTACTCAACTGAACAAAATATATATCACTGGCCTAGTGGTTTTTGGATATTTTACTGAAAAAATGTTACATAGTGCACCTTTAATTTCACTGCAGCTTCTGAGACTTTTGCACTGCATGTCGAGTGTTTTATTAGCGTCATGTGTCTATCAGCACAGATAAGAGTCAAGCAGGAGCTGTTGACACATTTCATAAAGGCCCGACACACACAAAGGCCTGTCAAACACGGGGCTTCTGTAAGCAAACACACTCCGCTGTCACAGTGTTTAATAAGGCTCTCTGTGTCAGCCGAACGCCACCCGTGGAGATCCATCCACACTTCACATCTGGAGGAGCAGAGACTCTGTCCAAACGCCGTCTACTTGTATTTAATAGTCTGTGTATCACTCATGTGCATCTTTGTTTTGTGTCATTATTTGAATCGTTATATTACACACGATTTCAAGCACTAATCATAGCACCGCTAAGGGACAAAATGATGAAAACTGACATCATATGCTTTTTATTTTTAGAAAGACAAGAAACACAAGGCAGATGGCCAATGGGAGTGCCACAGTTAGTTTGCACTTGCCCTCAGGTGAATGCAAATAGTTCTTGTTAACCCGGTTTGGCCGCCCTTACGCCTTTATCTATGTAAATGCTCTTAAACTGCCAGGCATTGAAGGCACTGGTTTGCGTGTTTTTGCTGCCTTCAGAATTTTGTGAGACATACTTATACATTGTATTTTGACATACAGTTGACACACATTGAATCTGAATCCCAAATAGGGAGTTGAGAGATGTTTTAACACCTTAGCAACTGCATAGCAGCAACACATTAGCAACTGTGTGCTGATTGGTATTCTGAAACACCCTAGAAACTGTATAGCAATACTCTAGCAACCACCAAAAACAGCCAAGCATCTCCATAATAACACCTTAACAACTGTGTACTTATTGTTATTCTGAATCACTCTAGCAACTCCATAGCAACACTCTGGCAACCACCCAAAACACCCTAACAGCTGCATAGCAACACTCTGGCAACCACCCAAAACACCCTAGCAGCTGCATAGCAACACTCTGGCAACCACCCAAAACACCCAAGCAACTGCATAGCAACACCTTAGCATTTGTGTGCTGCTTGGTATTCTGAAACACCCTAGCAACTCCATAGTAACACTGGCAACCACCCCCCAAAAAAACTAGCAACTCCATAGTAACACTCTGGCAACCACCCAAAAACCCTAGCAACATAGGAACACCCTGGCAACCACCAAAAACACCCTAGCAACTGCATAGCAATATTCTGGCAACCACCCCAAACACTCTAGAAACTCCATAGCAACAAGTTAGCATCTGTGTCCTGATTGTTATTCCGAAACACCCTAGCAACTCCATAGTAACAATCTGGCAACCACCCAAGCAACTGTATAGCAACATTCTGGTAACCACCCCAAACACCATAGAAACTGCATAGCAACATTCTGACAACCATCCAAACCACCCTAGCAACTGCATAGCAACACTCTGGTTCAGTATTGTGGATGCAGAAAGAGGAAACGCCTAAATGTTGGTCATTTATTCGTGATGGTGTGGAGGTCAAGCAAGTTTGCATGTGAGATGATAAAATGACAGAAAGGAGTCTGGCTTTAATGCGATACTGAAGACTGCAGAGATGGGTTTGCAGACTAGAGTACATTAAAGAGCTGCCTTAATTCAATAACCCTCCACTTCCAGATACAGTGTCACAGCTCGTTTTGATTAAGTACAGCAACAAGCGCGATCCATGCTTTGCACGAGAGCAAGAACGCGAGATGGATAGCACAGCGAAGTATCTGGTGAACAAGCCGTGCTGGCCATTAATGGAGTGTTTTATTAGCTTAAAGCCACCTGGACTGGAGTGGAGTGCCTGTGTGTTGGCCGGGCAGACATGCAGTGTGTGTGCGACGTGAAGCGAGGCTTACTTTCGAATGGTCTGATTCATTTTCTGCATGAAAGGCTCTCAGTGAGCTGACTACAGCAGCCGCTAGCCTGCTCAGATTTATGGGCTGTAAAAGCAGCTGGGTATCTGACCACTACACACACACACAGCACACACACAGATCAGCATCGTCCACTCCCAGACTGCATGGACACACCCTCAAAGGTGGAACCTCCATCCACTGATCAGTCCCGACTCACTTCATCTAGTGCATCTCCCCATCCTTTCCTTTCACTTTCAGTTCCGAGATACACGATCTTTATTTGTCGTGAATAATGTTGGCTCCTTGATGAATTGCTTTTGTTCGTCTCTTGTAAATCGCTTTGGATAAAAGCATCTGATAAATGTTTTTGAGCGGTTTGAGCAAGTATGAATGATTATACACTCACCTAAAGGATTATTAGGAACACACACTAATACTGTGTTTGACCCCCTTTCGCCTTCAGAACTGCCTTAATTCTACGTGGCATTGATTCAACAAGGTGCTGAAAGCATTCTTTAGAAATGTTGGCCCATATTGATAGGATAGCATCTTGCAGTTGATGGAGATTTGTGGGATGCACATCCAGGGCACGAAGCTCCCGTTCCACCACATCCCAAAGATGCTCTATTGGGTTGAGATCTGGTGACTGTGGGGGCCATTTTAGTTCAGTGAACTCATTGTCATGTTCAAGAAACCAATTTGAAATGATTCGAGCTTTGTGACATGGTGCATTATCCTGCTGGAAGTAGCCATCAGAGGATGGGGACATGGTGCTCATAAAGGGATGGACATGGTCCGAAACAATGCTCAGGTAGGCAGTGGTATTTAGATGATGCCCAATTGGCACTAAGGGGCCTAAAATGTGCCAAGAAAACATCCCCCACACCATTACACCACCACCACCAGCCTGCACAGTGGTAACAAGGCATGATGGATCCATGTTCTCATTCTGTTTACGCCAAATTCTGACTCTACCATCTGAACGTCTCAACAGAAATCGAGACTCATCAGACCAGGCAACATTTTTCCAGTCTTCAACTGTCCAATTTTGGTGAGCTTGTGCAAATTGTAGCCTCTTTTTCCTATTTGTAGTGGAGATGAGTGGTACCCGGTGGGGTCTTCTGCTGTTGTAGCCCATTCGCCTCAAGGTTGTGTGTGTTGTGGCTTCACAAATGCTTTGCTGCATACCTCGGTTGTAACGAGTGGTTATTTCAGTCAAAGTTGCTCTTCTTTCAGCTTGAATCAGTCGGCCCATTCTCCTCTGACCTCTAACATCAACAAGGCATTTTCGCCCACAGGACTGCCGCATACTGGATGTTTTTCCCTTTTCACACCATTCTTTGTAAACCCTAGAAATGGTTGTGCGTGAAAATCCCAGTAACTGAGCAGATTGTGAAATACTCAGACCGGCCCGTCTGGCACCAACAACCATGCCACGCTCAAAATTGCTTAAATCACCTTTCTTTCCCATTCTGACATTCAGTTTGGAGTTCAGGAGATTGTCTTGACCAGGACCACACCCCTAAATGCATTGAAGCAACTGCCATGTGATTGGTTGATTAGATAATTGCATTAATGAGAAATTGAACAGGTGTTCCTTATAATCCTTTAGGTGAGTGTAAGTCAATAAACAAATATTAATAATGCAACGAGTAGCCAAATGTACAGAGGACATGTCCTTTATTGTTGTTTGACTTCTAATCCTTGTCCAACTGCTCAAACACACTTTAAGGGCCGTTTACACTACACCGTTTTCAACTAAAAACGTTAAAAATTGATATCAGTGTATACGTGAAAACATTGAGGATGTTGGATAGAAGAGTTATTCGAGGACCATGTCCATTTGTGCATGGCAAACGGTCGTCCAACCCCAACCCCAATGGGAAACAGGTGGCTTATAACACATTCTTTGTCCTCAGAAGCAACACAGACACATTTATTCTTATTCTCAAATCAGAATCTGTATGATCAGGCCAAAAAATTTCATAACTCAATAGATCAGAGCCAGTCTCCTTCAATTGTTTTAGTTTCTCAATCTGATTAGAACGGACCAGCACAGAGTAAAAGTCTTTATAAAGGCTGATCTCCAATCAGCTCCACTGGCGAGTTGATTGTTCTTGTCTCCCGACCGCTGGTACTGCAACTTCATTATCTCTGGGAATTATGGGAGGGCTTGTGGGAGAACGGGGCATCTCACAAAGTGCCTCTTAGCTCTAGGAATAGCTCTGATCAGGAACACGATGCTATAGTAAGGACTGAAAGGACATGACGTAGGTGAGTGAATGCCATGTACTCAACGTCCTCTGACACTCGATACTATATGTTCACAATATTCCTTCTCGATGACCTTGATTTTGCTAGTTCGGCGTGTTCCTTTATCAGTCCTTTTTTAAAGAAAATATAGAATAATTAATCCAAAAATGAAAATATTATTTACTCACGCTCATGTTGTTTCAAAACCACATGCTGTTATGGAAAAAGAGTTTTTCTGCTGTCACATTCCGATGTTGACATTTTTGTGTGTAACTTGGCCAAAATCTGAAATTACATGTCTAAAAAGCACCATATGTTACTCAAAAGCCACAAATAAAGGGGGAAATTATCGCTTTTTTGGAATCGAATTCATGAGTTAAACTGATTTGCATTGAACAAAAGGTGTGAAAAAGTAAAGTTAACTGATGCTAAAACCATTTGCATGACTTGAAATAACATAAACGGTAAGTGAAATATAATATTTAAAAAATTTAACTTATTTTATTTCAGCAACATTTCTCATTTTCATTTTGTTAACTTTAAGTAAAAATGTAATAAAAAATGAATAACACATTATTTTAATTAATTTTTTTAATTTTTAAACATTTAAAACAATGACAAAAAGACAACAAAATGACTAAAACTAAAATAAAAAATGGGAAAAATACAAATAGGCTATATATACTAATTCAAAATATTAATAAAAACCATATAGTATATTAATATGACTTACATAACATTGTAGAATTATATATATATATATATATATATATATATATATATATATATATATATATATATATATATATAATATATATATAAATTTTGAATTCACTATAAAAAAATAGTAAATGTTATTTAAATTAATTTAAATAAAAATATATATTTTTATAAATATATAAAATATATTTTTTAAATTGTAATAATTCTATTTTTTTAACTTATAAACTGACAAAAACAACACTATTATACAACTAAAATTGTAGAATTATTTATATATATATACATATATGATTTTTTTTAGTTCACTATAAAAATATATTTTTAATAAAAATGAATAAAATGTTTTTTAAATTAATTAAAAAAAAATGTAGGCTAATTTTTCTTTTTAATTTTCGTTTTCAATTTTTTAAAAACTTATAAAATGACAAAAACACAACACTATTATAAAACGAAAATTTAAACAAAAATAGAAAACAAAAAGATATACTAATTCAAAATATTAATAAAAACTATAATAGTATCTCAATATGACTTAAATAACACAGTATATATATATATATATATATATATATATATATATATATATATATATATATATATATATATATATATATATATATATATATATATATATATATATATATATATATATATATATATATATATATATATATATATATATATATATATATATATATATATTTTTTTTAGTTGAGAAAGTAATGACATAATTTTCAATACCCCTGAAAATATAGGAAAAATAGCTCAGATATTTACGAAGGCCCAAACCTGAAGACTAAGCCTAAACCGAACACTGCAATCCATAGTAATGTTGCTCCGGGACCAACAAGGATGTCCAGGAGCGTGTCCTAAACCTTGCTTTCCTAAAAAAAAAAAATCCCCAATGTGTTGTTGACATTATCTAGACACACACTGAATCACATGTGCAGTCCTGTCACGCAAGACCAATACGGATTCACCTTAGTCGATTAACTGATGCAAATAATAAAACACTGAGTCAAAGACGGCGTGTTTGATATCCCTTTGGTTCGACCACAGAAAGGGTTCGTTTCCATTGCAAAAGACTGGAGAAATCCTGTTCGCCCGGTTAAACAACCAGATAAGTGTCGTGTTTCATAAGGACAGACTGTTACAATGACCTGAATTCCTCTTGGTGTAAATCCCCTGGCATTATCACTAAACTATGGGTTTCACAGCATATAAGTACTAGGCTAGTGGTGCTTGAAACCTCCTTATCATCAATCATCCAATCAACGATATGGTTTTCTTTGCCTGTAGCACAAATAGAGGAAATCCAGCCGTCTTGCATCCATTTCAGGCGATGCTAGGGTGAGTGAGAAGTCTTGTGCGACTGCCTTTGCAACCATGTGTGAGAACAGCACTTTGGTGAGACGGAGCAGATGCACACAAGCATCGAGGTCATGCAGTTGTTACCGTCCTCCTCCAGCTCTATCGCTTAATCCTCTTGTACTGGTTGGTGCAGTCTGTGCAATCATTTTCCCAGTTTACCCTTGAAAACATGGCCTGTTTCATAAAGTAATTTACTGTTGATTAAACAAGCACTTTAGGCGTTAACAGTGCTTTTAACCTTTCACACTGTGCTTCACCGTGGGTTATTGTCTTGTTAAACCCGAGGCTAAGCTTGAGTAAAACACACTTGAAATGTGTGCTCTCCTCCGGACAGGGAATTACGACACTAAAGAAATGTTTTTTAGTGTCCAATCGTTCCCTATCCCCTATACAGTGCACTGTCTGATCGTTCCCTATCCCCTATACAGTGCACTGTCTGATCGTTCCCTATCCCCTATATAGTGCACTGTCTGATCGTTCCCTATCCCCTATATAGTGCACTGTCTGATCATTCCCTATCCCCTATATAGTGCACTGTCTGAATCGTTCCCTATCCCCTATATAGTGCACTGTCTGAATCGTTCCCTATCCCCTATATAGTGCACTGTCTGATCATTCCCTATCCCCTATATAGTGCACTGTCTGATCGTTCCCTATCCCCTATATAGTGCACTGTCTGATCATTCCCTATCCCCTATATAGTGCACTGTCTGAATCGTTCCCTATCCACTATATAGTGCACTGTCTGATCATTCCCTATCCCCTATACAGTGCACTGTCTGAATCGTTCCCTATCCCCTATATAGTGCACTGTCTGATCGTTCCCTATCCCCTATACAGTGCACTGTCTGAATCGTTCCCTATCCCCTATATAGTGCACTGTCTGATCGTTCCCTATCCCCTATATAGTGCACTGTCTGATCGTTCCCTATCCCCTATATAGTGCACTGTCTGATCGTTCCCTATCCCCTATATAGTGCACTGTCTGATCGTTCCCTATCCCCTATATAGTGCACTGTCTGATCATTCCCTATCCCCTATATAGTGCACTGTCTGAATCGTTCCCTATCCCCTATATAGTGCACTGTCTGATCATTCCCTATCCCCTATATAGTGCACTGTCTGATCGTTCCCTATCCCCTATATAGTGCACTGTCTGATCATTCCCTATCCCCTATATAGTGCACTGTCTGAATCGTTCCCTATCCACTATATAGTGCACTGTCTGATCATTCCCTATCCCCTATACAGTGCACTGTCTGATCGTTCCCTATCCCCTATACAGTGCACTGTCTGATCGTTCCCTATCCCCTATATAGTGCACTGTCTGATCGTTCCCTATCCTCTATATAGTGCACTGTCTGATCATTCCCTATCCCCTATATAGTGCACTGTCTGAATCGTTCCCTATCCCCTATATAGTGCACTGTCTGAATCGTTCCCTATCCCCTATATAGTGCACTGTCTGATCATTCCCTATCCCCTATATAGTGCACTGTCTGATCGTTCCCTATCCCCTATATAGTGCACTGTCTGATCATTCCCTATCCCCTATATAGTGCACTGTCTGAATCGTTCCCTATCCACTATATAGTGCACTGTCTGATCATTCCCTATCCCCTATACAGTGCACTGTCTGATCGTTCCCTATCCCCTATACAGTGCACTGTCTGATCGTTCCCTATCCCCTATATAGTGCACTGTCTGATCGTTCCCTATCCCCTATATAGTGCACTGTCTGATCATTCCCTATCCCCTATATAGTGCACTGTCTGAATCGTTCCCTATCCCCTATATAGTGCACTGTCTGAATCGTTCCCTATCCCCTATATAGTGCACTGTCTGATCGTTCCCTATCCCCTATATAGTGCACTGTCTGATCATTCCCTATCCCCTATATAGTGCACTGTCTGAATCGTTCCCTATCCACTATATAGTGCACTGTCTGATCATTCCCTATCCCCTATACAGTGCACTGTCTGATCGTTCCCTATCCCCTATACAGTGCACTGTCTGATCGTTCCCTATCCCCTATATAGTGCACTGTCTGATCGTTCCCTATCCCCTATATAGTGCACTGTCTGATCATTCCCTATCCCCTATATAGTGCACTGTCTGAATCGTTCCCTATCCACTATATGGTGCACTGTCTGATCATTCCCTATCCCCTATATAGTGCACTGTCTGATCGTTCCCTATCCCCTATATAGTGCACTGTCTGATCATTCCCTATCCCCTATATAGTGCACTGTCTGAAACGTTCCTTATCCCCTATATAGTGCACTGTCTGAAACGTTCCCTATCCCCTATACAGTGCACTGTCTGGATCGTTCCCTATCCCCTATATAGTGCACTGTCTGATCGTTCCCTATCCCCTATTTAGTGCACTGTCTGATCATTCCCTATCCCCTATATAGTGCACTGTCTGAATCGTTCCCTATCCCCTATACAGTGCACTGTCTGAATCGTTCCCTATCCCCTATATAGTACACTGTCTGATCATTCCCTATCCCCTATATAGTGCACTGTCTGAATCATTCCCTATCCCCTATATAGTGCACTGTCTGATCGTTCCCTATCCCCTATATAGTGCACTGTCTGAATCGTTCCCTATCCCCTATACAGTGCACTGTCTGAATCGTTCCCTATCCCCTATATCCCCTTTTACACTTTTTTTTCGGATAGCTTCTGTCCATAATTTATTGCACTACCTTAATCCACTGCCATATTCCTCATTTTAGCCTAACATATCATTGTATACCTCTATCTGTAAAATTCTGTTTATAGTAATAGCCATCTGTATATTATATTATATTCATAGTACATATCCACCTGTAAATTCTGTTTATAGTAATAACCATCTGTATATTATTCACTGTACATATCCACCTGTAAATTCTGTTTATAGTAATAACCATCTGTATATTATTCACTGTACATATCCACCTGTAAATTTTGTTTATAGTAATAGCCATCTGTATATTTATTCACTGTACATATTCACCTGTAAATTCTGTTTATAGTAAAAACCATCTCTCTATTTATAGATATATTTATATATACTCAGTACATATCCATGTCCTGCACTTATGCAAACGTTGTATATCCTGCACTTGCTGCTATTGCACTTCTGGTTAGACCTAAACTGCATTTCGTTGCCTTGTACTTGTACTTGTGTAATGACAATAAAGTTGAATCTAATCTAATCTAATCTAATATAGTGCACTGTCTGATTGTTCGCTATCCCCTATATAGTGCACTGTCTGATTGTTCCCTATCCCCTATATAGTGCACTGTCTGATTGTTCCCTATCCCCTATATAGTGCACTGTCTTATCATTCCCTATCCCCTATATAGTGCACTGATAGCGCACTGTCTGATCGTTCCCTATCCCCTATATAGTGCACTGTCTGAATCATTCCCTATCCCCTATATAGTGCACTGTCTGATCGTTCCCTATCCCCTATATAGTGCACTTTTCCCTATCCCCTATATAGTGCACTGTCTGATCGTTCCCTATCCCCTATATAGTGCACTGTCTGAATCGTTCCCTATCCCCTATATCGTGCACTGTCTGATCATTCCCTATCCCCTTTATAGTGCACTGTCTGAATCATTCTCTATCCCCTATATAGTGCACTGTCTGAATCATTCCCTATCCCCTATATAGTGCACTGTCTGATCGTTCCCTATCCCCTATATAGTGCACTGTTCCCTATCCCCTATATAGTGCACTGTCTGATCGTTCCCTATCCCCTATATAGTGCACTGTCTAATCATTCCCTATCCCCTATATAGTGCACTGTTCCCTATCCCCTATATAGTGCACTGTCTGATTGTTCCCTATCCCCTATATAGTGCACTATCTGAATCGTTCCCTATCCCCTATATAGTGCACAGTCTGATCGTTCCCTATCCCCTATATAGTGCACTGTCTGAATCGTCCCCTATCCCCTATATAGTGCACAGTCTGATCGTTCCCTATCCCCTATATAGTGCACAGTCTAATCGTTCCCTATCCCCTATATAGTGCACTGTCTGATCGTTCCCTATCCTCTATATAGTGCACTGTCTGATCGTTCCCTATCCCCTATATAGTGCACTGTCTGATCGTTCCCTATCCCCTATATAGTGCACAGTCTAATCGTTCCCTATCCTCTATATAGTGCACTGTCTGATCGTTCCCTATCCCCTATATAGTGCACTGTCTGATCGTTCCCTATCCCCTATATAGTGCACTGTCTGATCGTTCCCTATCCCCTATATAGTGCACTGTCTGAATCGTTCCCTATCCCCTATATAGTGCACTGTCTGAAACGTTCCCTATCCCCTATATAGTGCACTGTCTGAATCGTTCTCTATCCCCTATATAGTGCACTGTCTGATCGTTCCCTATCCCCTATATAGTGCACAGTCTAATCGTTCCCTATCCTCTATATAGTGCACTGTCTGAATCGTTCTCTATCCCCTATATAGTGCACTGTCTGATCGTTCCCTATCCCCTATATAGTGCACTGTCTGAATCGTTCCCTATCCCCTATATAGTGCACTGTCTGAATCGTTCCCTATCCCCTATATAGTGCACTGTCTGATCGTTCCCTATCCCCTATACAGTGCACTGTCTGAATCGTTCCCTATCCCCTATATAGTGCACTGTCTGATCGTTCCCTATCCCCTATATAGTGCACTGTCTGATCGTTCCCTATCCCCTATATAGTGCACTGTCTGAATCGTTCCCTATCCCCTATATAGTGCACTGTCTGAATCATTCCCTATCCCCTATATAGTGCACTGTCTGAATCGTTCCCTATCCCCTATATAGTGCACTATGTGCCATTCACCAGGTAAAAAATGTGTGAACAAGTGACCGATCTCTGCTTCAGCTTCTATTTATAATGTAGGGGGCGGGGCTTCAGATTCTAGAGAGCATTTGATTGGACAGAAAATCTTCACACTAAAACTTTTGATTTCATGGGGACTTTAAGTGACAAGAAAAGACTGTTTCTGTTTGCTTACCTCGTTAAATATTCACATGCTCTGCATATGTCACATGCTGAGTTTAATCTCACCACCCGAGAGCAAAATGTTGGATTAATAACTTAGCCAGAATCTTTATTTGTAAGAGTGCGTGAAAAGCCCAAATTATTTTGTACCTAAGTTTGGGAATAAATGGAAAAATCAGAAAACAAATATCCGTTGAGATTAAACATAGAATTTGAGGAGAATTCATATTAAGGAAGAAGGGAAAAAAAGGTGAAAACACATTAAATAGAGTGGAATGGCGCGCGCCAAGAAGCTTCACCACTAGCGCTCGCGCGCGCTGCAGCAGTTGCCAGGGGATCTCGAAGGGGAGGGGTTATGATTGGCTGAAGTGGGTCTGTTGCCTTGGCAACGGCAAAGGGGTTTGGTAGCGTTGCTGTGCGGCGTGATCTGTGCGCAGCGCGGATGGAGGAAACAGTTTGAGGCAGAAACACTCCGACTACTGACGCGCTTCAGCGGAAAACGGGTCCGCGTGCTAGAATGTGAGTAACAAAATCCAGTTTGCCGCTTTCTGTGGTGTCGATGGAGTTTATGTGTGTGTGGCTAGCGCACAAAGTTAACATTCTACAGGCAAGTTCACGGGAAAAGCATGGGCGGATATCAGGCAGAGCCTCGGTTCCTGTATTGTTTCTCAAGTGCTCTTGTTTGTTGTCGCTCACATGTCGAATTTCACGGCGTTCTAAATCGGAATCATTTGAACGCGCGAACATTCCATCGCTTCTGCCATGCGCTCGAATCCAGCAAACAACTTCTTTTGTGATCGAGGACACTTGCTCAAGTGTTCTCGCGCACTTCTGAGTGGAATACCGATATTTAAAATCATTTCTTTGACCGTTACTCTTTGTCTTTGGTGCTGAAATCGAATTCCCGCGAAACTCTCAAGTGTACAAATCAATTAAAAAAATGTTTCAACGTTCCATTTGCTTGTGACGGGATTCTATTGTCTGTTCACGTTTGTATGTGTGTGTAGATGAATATGAACTTTTCAAGCATGTTTTCTTCTATTAATCATTCTGAAAGACCATAACATGTGATATATTTTTTTCTTAAATGATTCTAGTTCACATCATAACATTTATTTGGAATTTATAAGGGAACGTGTGTGTGTTTTAGATAATGCAACCAGTCACCATTGAGTCTAATTTAACTTTTCAAAACACGTTTTTTAATTAAGCAATGCATACTGAAAAAGAACATATGATAGGCTAATACACACATTTTGTTCTAATATGATTCTAGTTCATAATGTTACAATTGTTTGAATATATTAGGGAAAGTGTATGTTTTCGTTGCTGTAACCAGTCACATTTCGTTCATTTTAACTAGTTTAATCGACTAACATGAATATTAACTTTTCAAAACATGTTTTTTAAATTAATCAGTGCATGTCATACTGAAAAAAAACGTGTTAAGATAGGCTAATACACATATTTTGTGCTAAAATTAATATATAATGTTAAATTTATTTGAAAATATAAGGTAAAGTGTATGTTTTCGATGCTGTAACCAGTCACATTTCGGTCATTTTAACTAGTTTAATCGACTAACCTGAATTTGAACTTTAAACATGTTTTTAAATTAATTAATCAGTGCATGTCATACTGAAAAAGACCGTAATATAATAGGCTAATACACATATTTTGTGCTAAAATGATCATATAATAAAAATATAAGGTATGTTTTAGATGCTGTAACCAGTCACCATTTATTTTATTGTCATTTTTTTTATTTTAACTAGTTTAATCGACTTCACTTAAATAGTGCTTTTGTCGAGACAATGTTTTAAAACCCCACGTCTCTCAATTAATAGAGGTAAAAAAATATATATATATGCATAATATGGCAAATAGGTTTGGATGGAGCATGTCACATTACTTATGTGATTGATATTTGCCACCATGTAAATATTTTTAAATTGGAATAAAGTTTAATTTATGTGTTTTCATTGGTTAAAGACGTTTTGAGGTGTTTTAGTAGTGATGGATGGATTAAGGCTATTTTGAGATTATCACTATTAGTCGATAAAGTTGATAAATTGTTCAGATTTTTTTGTTGTCAAATATTGTAAATTAGATGAGTAAGTGTTCATTTGAATCATCCTTTCTGGATATTGCTATTGGCATTGGTTATTTAAAAAAAAAAACCCTGTATTGTTTGAATCTAAATGAAACTAAAATGCAAACATTGTACCGAAAGTCACGGGTTATGTGAGTCATAACACCTACACTCAGTGTCAGGGATGTTTTCGACAGGAAACATTTGAGTTAACTTGGTAAATAACAGGTCTTGGTAGAGCCATTTTTGTTTTTTGTTTTATAAAAGGAGGCTGGCCGTTGCCGGCTGCGGGTCCATATGAGCTCCATTCACTGGAAGCTTGACCTCATTGACATGATGCAATCTGTTCACAGGATAATCACTTTCAGATCAAGTCGTCTCATTGATTGAATATCCTTCGCTACTTTTCCCCCAAGGCTCAAGTCACAACAACTTATTATGCCAATGATCACATCTCCAATTCATAGTGATTTTGAATCCCTACCACTTCAACTCTGTTGCATATTTTTAATTTTTTAAAGAGTTAGGCGTATCTGAATTTAAAAGAGCGCCCTACCCACATACATTGGAGTAAATTGATAAAAAAGGGTCTCATTTTACAGAAAACACTCAATTTTTACACAGTGGTGGAATATTGCATATATTATATTGTATTTATTCTCAATTTTGTGATAGATGTATATAAAAAGTCATTATTTTTAAATTAATTTATTTGAAAATCTGTATTTTTTAATCTGTTTGGTCCATTTCCCCTACAGAAGATTTCTGTTGATTCCACTAGGAGTCAGTAAACAGGGGAAAAAATAACTTTCTTGATATCTCCTTCCAAAAAAAAAGTTATTGTGATTAATCTGTCCAAACTATCTAATAACTCCTCCTCATCTGCATTGATTTAAACCAGCCGCTTGAAAGTCTTACTCAACTTTGTAAAGGGAGATCTCGGGCTCTGATTGGTCTAGAGGCATGATCGACATCTCTATAGAGAGCT
Source organism: Gobio occitaniae (assembly GCA_033150135.1). NCBI lineage: Eukaryota > Metazoa > Chordata > Actinopteri > Cypriniformes > Gobionidae > Gobio > Gobio occitaniae. Next base: position 62,164 of record JARQWZ010004349.1, on the reverse strand, counting down.
GAGATACTCAGCTTTTTTTGACGTATGACGTCGTCAAATATCAAAAATGTGATCGTCTAACAAAGACGATCAAAACTAAGGATACTAATAAGCGTATTTGTCTGCATCACATGTTTTGATCTGGACATCGGTGACATATTGCAGTGTGGTTTGGCCATGCATGCTCACAGACATGTGAAAATGGTCTCATTTTGAAGAAAACAACCTAAGGAACGAGCCGATATAGTGTTTGAGGGTAGTAGCTACACAAGGAGATGTTGATCCGAACAGGAATATGACTCGTGTGTTTGCTTGTTCAAAGGAGTCATTTTCATCTTCGTGATTCTTTTGATAATAACGTTACTGTAAAGTGTTGGATCGGTGAAATAAACTGCACAGTGATATTCTTGAGGGAGCTTAAGAGCTTTCATTTAATATATGACTTGTCTATTTTTGGTGAGTTTGTGTGATTATAAATATGAAATTTAATGTTGTTCATCTGATTTTCTCAAGGGGGGGTCAAATTCAGGCCGTATTATCTTTTTCTATGTAACATAAATGCAGAAGTGATTGGGTTATCAAGAAAGCTGAGGTTCTAATATTTTAAACGATACGATATATGTCTAGTTTTGTGCTGCACAACTTATAGATTTTTTTAAATATTATGATGATGCAATATATTGGACCCACAAGTGGGTCGGTGGGGGGCGGGATTTGGAGAATTTGGCATGGCATTACTTCACGAGAAAGTCAACAGCTGTGGGAATGCTCTTCTAATCTTATCAAGATGTCTTTGTGACGCTGTGGTCACCTAGAGGTTAATGTCTGACACCAGCAATTTGCAAAAGATTGTCAGATGGAAATGTTAGAAACCTAAAAATACTATGGAAGATTTACCACAGATAGACAATAATGTTACGCATTGGTTTCTCATTGGACGATACTAGGGATGGGTCGCGATTTTCGAATATTCGATTAGTTATTTAATTATAGAATATCGAATAGTATGTGCGATTATCGTCCAAAAAAAATCCCCATGTTGTCGGTGCTGATGTGGTGCTGACGCGTTCATGTAACCAGAGGCGCTGCCAATAACGCTCCTAAAAGCTGCCAGTCAGCTCTCAGGGTGTTTTATACTGGACACGTTTGCTGCGGTCCGAGTCTGATTCTTCCCTCCGCCTCCGCAGTGTTGGTCTGGTTTCACACTCAACTTGAACCCTGGTGCGTTTGCGTTCATCTTACGTCATCACAGACGTGCACGGGCGTGATAGAAAACAGAACGCGGGTCAATATGGGCTTTTTTCAATTAATTTGGTGCTATTATGTGCAGCTGAGTAAACGACACTTGGGTTTACCGTATGTGTGTCGCTTGAAGGCGGCTTTGCTGCTTGCAAACAGACTCTTTTGAGGAGAAGGTGAATTGCCATTAATTTGCTGCCCTGATTGCGCTCTATGCGCGAATACACTGCAGGCTCGCTCTCGTGATCGTATCTCAGCTAAATCATCAACACTATCATCTCTTACGTGTATGTTATTGAACTAATGACATTGTAATCGGCTAAAACGCATGCGCTGGTTACTACCCGAGTGTTTGCACATTCACGTGAATCACGGCTCAGCTCCGAGAGCAACCGAACTCCGGTTGTGTGTTCTCGGGTTCGGTACCTCAGTGCACACCAAGCTCTGTAGGTAAGCTTTCACATTAGCAATTTTTAATGCTAACCGTGCCCCATTCCGAACTAAATGCCAGAGTTAAAACGCCCTGAGACAACAGAAGAATAACACATCGTCTCACGCGCACGCTGTAGACTTGTGGCATTTATCAGGTAACTTGGGGCGATGTCACATTACAGTCATATGTTTCAGCATGTTACAATAAATATATGGCTTGAGTTGATGTAGCCTATTCCCTAATGAATTAAACAGTTTGTTATCCTACAGATTGAGAGCGTGAATGGTCTCTCTCCCCCTCTCTGTTTATACGCGTGTAGCCTTTACATGCGTGCATGCGGGGGAGGAGTTGCGATTTTCGAATAAAAATCGAATAATTCCCAGCGATCGTCGAATATAATTTTTGCTTGAAATGCCCATCCCTAGACGATACTATCGTAATGGTCAGCCCTGCTCAATTGGTGTCATTAACTGAGTTAAAGTCAGACTGTTTTATTGGGTGGTGGGTTGGTCAGTTCTCGGATTTCAACAGATGTTGTTTGTTGACAGCATGACCCAAGATAAACAGCACACAAAGACGACAACGAGATAACACACAACTGCTCAACCTGTTGTTTAACGACCAGTTGAACGGACTCCCAGTGCTGTGAGTCTTTAGCCCCATTCGGACGGGACTAGTTTTCTAACCCCTTAACTGTCACCCCCCTTTTTTTTGAGAATAGTCATCAAAGTGCACTATCCAAACTTAAAGGGCTGTAATTCAAGAATGCTTTGAAAATATAGACATATGTTCGGTCTTGTTTTAAAGAAGATTAAAGCTACACTGTGTAACTTTTTTAGTTTAGTCTTAGCTAAAAACACTTAGTTCTTTCAAAAATATGTGGTCATTAATGTATATTTACTTCTTTCAAGTAATAAAGTATTCTCGTAAGTTTATAATATGCCATTGAAAATACATACGAGTGAGGGGTTTGAATGCGGGTCGCCATGTTGCCCCTCCATCTTGAAAGTACATTAGCCAAAGAGGGACATACCCGTAAATTCAAGCTTTGCCTTTCGCGTTTTAACACTCGATGGCACCGTGTCGAATGTGGACAAGGTTGAGCTGGAAGCCATGTTAATCTTGGACTAAATCGACCACCGTAGGAGTTAAAACGAAATCGGAATTGAGAGGAACAGAAACTAATATTCACTGGATGGTCATATACCTTTTAACTGCTAGATGGGGGAAAATATCACACAGTGTAGCTTTAAAGCAGATTATTGCTGAAGTGAAAGCATTTCAAAATATGAAAAAAAGTTATGGAAGTTTATATTTTCGATAAATGAAAAATACTGTAATAAATATTTGTATTTTATATAAAATATATATTTTACAAAAAAAATTTTACTCTAAAATTACTATACAATCAAAGCCATATGTCTAACCAAGTTTGAAGTTGATATCACAAAAATTCCCCAGAACACAATGAAGTCCCCATGAGATTTTGTTTAGGCGCTATACCAAAAATAGCCACATTACGATTATTTTTGTCATTTTAATTTATCTTCGTTATTAAAAATAAGAACTAAAAACAGCAGTCATTGTTTGACAGACAGCAGCAGGTTTACTGTATTAGCAGGCTGTCACTTTAAGACCTAATGCTTAATAACAGAACTGAAGGGATCACACGCGAGACAGCAAGGAGTTGTTTTTCGCAAGTTATTGCGTTTAATAACTATTTTTAACGTAAAGCAAGACACATAAGTAACAGTCGTGTGCCCCAGTCTATTCTCTGCTATATGCGTCAACCTAAAACGTACACTTTTCACAATTTTGAAGTAGCCTATTAAAATCATTTGCGATATTTCGATATATTGCGCAGCCCTACAAACAAGAGCACCCTCAGTTGATACTGTAATAATATATTGGCAAATGTATTTCCAGCGAACATCGTGCAATGTCTATTATTGCTCAGAGCTGACAAACGGTCCGCGAAGCACAGCTCAAACGATATTTTAAATGCTCCAGTGCATATTTGTGTACCATTTACAACGTATTTCTGCAGCGGTGACAGGCTCGCAAAACCTCTCATGAACAAACAAACACAGTGTAGACATGAATCGATGTAAGTAAGTAGGGCTGTACGATTAATCGTAATTTAAAGCGATTGTGCACTTAAAAAATAACAATACGGAAAACTTCTCCGCTCAATGCTCAGCTTTTTTCTGTGACACAGAGCCGAGCCGTGTCGCGTTTCTGACAGCGCGCGCGTCCTGAAGGCAGACCTCTTTCACCTGCGTCCTCACAAAGCTTTTTCATTTGTATGTGTTTTAAAGCCTACGAGTTTGAACATTAAAGCGATTTTTAGACCATCAGTGTGATGTGTGTTTTGTTGAACTAATGCCTGATATATTGTGACAAACGAACACTCAGACAGAAGCTTGCACATCACGTGAAGATCGCGCGCAAAGAGCAGCGCAGAAACGCAGTATCAACGCCGTCCTGTGACTAAAGTAAAGTCACTAAAGGAGCTTAGAAACTCAACCGTTATAGGCATATATTTTAATACCTTTGAAGTACAAACCACAGCTTCATATTAATAGAGATGGTATGAGTAATTCACACACAATCACTCTCTCATTAATGCATTCAAATAAATGTGATGTAGGCCTATGTGTTAATTTATCTGTATCTGATGTCCAACAAGCAGAAATCTGCCCCATAGACAATAACTGCTGAAAGAGAACCGTTTCCTTCAAGTGTTTTAAAATCACAAAGAAATACAGAAAAAAAATGTCCACCTTTTAATAGTAGAAAATATTTACAGTAAAAACCTTATCAAGAACTTACTCAAAAACCTTATGAGGGCCAAAAATAATAATAATAATCGTAATCGAGGTACAATGTTCAATTAATCAAGGTTTTTATTTTTGGTCAAATCGTTACAACCCTATAAGTAAGATATGTATTGTGCATTGTTAGCAGCTTCATTGAACTTTGTGAGATTGCGATGAACTGACATAGCGACAGCGTTTAGTGATTGTAAACGGAGCGGTCTTGGCTTTCGAGTCTACAGTCTATATAATCCATTGATAAAACTATTATTTTCAATTTTGCAAAAAGGATTAATGGCCAATTGCACAGTGCAAAGTTTCGGAAGTGACATTGAAATAGTAACGCATTAAAACAATGTAAAGGCAGACCAATAGATTAATAGAAAAATATTTGTTGCAAAATATTTGTGAAATTGTAAATAATCTTAAATGTCTGACTGTACACTCAGTGCTGTGGTGGAGCCGGTAGCCTACATCTGCACTTTAATAGAGCACTCAGTGATGGGATTATGACACCTGTAGGCATAATAGGCCAAAGATAAGATAATATGGCATAAGGTGGCCAAATATTTTTTTATTTTAAGTTATATTGTGCTTTGTTTGTGTATTGTCTGCAAGAATTTTGTTTATTTAAACGCAAAACCGTCTCTCGACCACAAAAAACGTGAGACTTCAGACCTCATATGCGCACAGGTACAGGTGCCGAATGAGCTTCAGCAGAACAACAGTGAATGGCGAACAACAGATATACTATAAACTACATCAATGTTTCTCAACTGGTGGGTTGCAAGACTGTTTTGAGTGAGTCGCATTGTGTGCAGTCAAAGAAACAACAACAAACGTAACTCTGTTTTTTCGATGCCATCTTTATTTTGAAAGATATGTGTGAAAATTGGTGACACTTCTGTCAGATTCTGAGAGAATTGCGTTGTCCTGATTCAGTATCTGCTGTCAGATGAGATGTTATCAGTCTATATGTCAGTAAAAATTAGAAAAACGAAATTTCCTGTCCTCAGTGTCCGTCATTAAACTGTGCTCGCAGCACGCACTCTTGAATATCACACGCAAATGTGGCACACTTAGCCGCGCTGTATATCACTTCAAATAAAGCGCAAAAGAAACTACGAGCATGCAAAGTCGTAGTTCTGTCATCTATTAAGTCATGAAATAAGAAAAAATGTGATTTAAAGTTGCGTTAAAACTGTGCGTGCATGTATGTATTTGTTAAATATGAGTCACAAATGTCTCTGGAAAAATGGAAAATATTCTGCCATGTGAGATTGCAATAAAAGGCACAAGCTGATATGTAATTTTTTTTAATGCACAAATATATGTGAGCACTGAGCCCCAATTTGCACCAATCTATACTGAAAGATTAGGCGCTAATTTTGCTTTCACTTGTAAAGTATACAAACAACAATGGATAATATTTAAATGCATAAAATAAAATGTTGACTTTCTACCTTACTCAAATAAAATTTTAATAAATTCATATTCTTGCATATGATTCAATAGAGAACACACGTTTTTCTTTTACTGAGTTTAATCTTTGATAGAACTGTTGCAATTATTTATTTTGACAACTAATATAGAAAATTAAACATTCAGTCTTTACTTTTTCGGTTGCAAGGTTTAGAAACAATCCTTACAGACTAACTCTGAATTGTTGAAGAGTTCATTGATTATGTAACATTCAATTAATAATTTAGGCTATGTAGTTATTATCTGCATGTCACATCCATGAAAGATGCAACAATGGAGAACAAGCTATTGGGGGTTTTGAGAACCAGAACCGACCGAGCTGACTGAGCAAGTTAAACTTTAGCTATAATGTTAGCCCCTTGTCTGGAGGTGAGGAATAACACAAAAAAAAATGGTCAAATTCACTCAGTATTCCATGATCTAATTCACTATACTATCTCAAATACAATTAAGTAGGCCTACGAATTAGCTGTATTCATTTGTGTTGTGGGCACTAAAACAGTCCAGTATGTTATAGTCAAACAAATTTGTATGTTGAAATAACGAAGATTTCTGTGTCACCCCAGAATGGAAAACCCCTATGAACAAATCCTGGCTCCGCCACTAGCTGGAATGCAAAAAAATATTCAGTGTTAAATAAATATTTAAAAAATGTAGTTTTATAATTTATTTGTCTTTAAAAAAAAGCAAGACAAAATAGTAAAAAGCTAATTTTTACTATTTAATTTATGCAATGGTGAAAAAATAAATGGAAAAAAATCCGGTAATTCGGCTTCGTCCAAGTGTTTTATTATGCTTCGGTCAAGAATTTTCATTTCGTGCATCCCTACTCAAAACATGCCACGTTATGGACGTAAATCATTTACAAATACAGTTGCATGTTCATGAAAGTGTGATTGTAAATACCTCTGCAGAAATTTAGAGATAAGATGACCTGGCGGTAGAAATCCGCCCTCGGGTTGATCTTTGAATTCTGGGATTTTTTTTTCTTCATGCCACGTCAAGTTACTGTCCTAGCCTCCTACTCGGGTGAATGGTGAATAAAACCCCCTCACTGCTGAGTTTTAATGGACCACTCAAGTTAGTACTCCTTTCATTTCTTTCAGTCGCCTACATCACTTTTTGAGATGCATTGGAAGCTATGCCTGTAGAGAACGGAAGTGTTCACTGATGAGGATGTGAATGGATATTTCTCCGGATGGGTGTGGGATGTCCTGTCTTAGACCTGGAGCTAAACACACAAGGGAAACTCTGGGTCTGTCATGTTTCGCCACAGGCAAAATGCGTCATGCGTGTTGAGAACTAACTCTGAAACAAGGGCGAATATGCCGGAAGATGATTGAAAACTGGAATACAGCACGTTTAGTCTAATTAAGGAACCAGTTCTGAAACATTTCCATGATTCACTAGCATTAAAAGCATTCCCATCACTAGTCACACCTCATCCACCCAGTTTCTGGAATCAGTCACCGGCCCGTGTTGATGCTATCTGGGCTTTGTTTGCAGGTGAATGTCTAAAGACTGCAGCTGCACGTCACTCATCAGCTACACGTCTCCTCCCTCCTCGTCCTCCGCCTCCCTATTATTTATTTTTCTCCTTTCCACCCGACCAGGAGGAGGGACATACCCCAAGATCACCAAAGGCCGCAGTTGTCTTGGTTACATGTGCGCACTAATCCAATATAGGTGGATGCTCCAAAACTGGGTTGCAAATGTAAAAATAGTGCTTTCCTCTTGAGCAGAAGTACTTCCTCCACCTTTCCCTGAGCTCCTGTTTCAGACGTCGTTCGGGAATATTATGTGGTTTTAGGTCAAAATGCATTGGACACTTTGGGCAGTTCCATATTCCAAAGACGGGAAGCTTTTTTTTGACACTTCGTATTATACATTTTATGCCGTCCTGTCAATCAAAAGCATTGTAATTGAGTTTCATAATATGACAATTATTTATTCAGATTAATTGCATAACAATATTAGCTAAGAAAATGCCCAAATGAAGATCATTGTGATCGCATTGTGGCGATTGAGTAAATCATTGAATAGATGAGAACTTACTTCAGAAGTCAATATAAATTGTTTTATTTTCGTATCATTTAGATTGATAATCTCATCAGTTAGATAATCTAATCCCTCCACCCACTATTTAAACAGTTGATTATATTGACGTCATCAAGATCAATAGGCTTTTCAAAAGCACTTAACGTCAACTTCAATTAAATGTTCAACAATAATTATCTTTTTATCCATATTAATCACATCCACCAATAATTTAGATGAAACACATGACATAAGTTTACAAGGCAACAACAGAGGGCTCCAGACTAACTATTTTCACTAGGAGCACATTGGCCCCAACTGAAAATTTTAGGGGCACAACCAGAAAATTTAGGGGCGGTCACCGTAAATCAACATGCTAACCAAATCTACTAATTTCCACTGTATTACTAATAAATACAGGGCTCCAGACTAACATTTGAGAGCAGTGGCACCAGGAGGAAACATTATCATAAGGTTAATTTAATCATAAAATTACTATTGTTTTGCATTTTGTTAATAAGTGCAGTTACTAATAATAGTATATGTTTGATTATTGGAAATTTAACAGTGAAGCGCTGAGCTTGAATTATGCAGAAAAAGTGAACTTTTATTAAAAACGGTAGTGCAAAAACCTAATTCTTATAAGGAAAATTAATATTCCTCTCTTATTAAATGTACTATTGTTCTTCTATAGTATCATACTGAACTAAAAGGAGCACTCTTTACTTGTTTTCTGTGTAATCCAGTCACAATTTGAAGAAAAGTTTTAGTTTTGCATGAGACTTTGTGACTTTCTAGTTTTTTCCATATATTAAGGAGTGGAAATGTCTAATAATAAGTCAAATAAGTGCTCCTATGCCACCACCTACTGGTTATAGTGTTTGTTTTGTGTACCTTTAAACTTTGTTTTACAAATCATCACACTAAAAATAATATTAAAGTTGGATAATATTTATAACTAGGGTTGCAAAGGAAAAGCTAGAAAACTAGAAAGCCTTCTGGTAAACGTTTGGAACGTTTCTGGAAATTTCCATAAAATCCAGGAGTTTCCATACAATTCTGAGAAGTTTCCAAAAATTCAGCAAATTTTCTGGAAACTTTGCAACCCTAAAATTAACTAAAAATATGTAAAATTTTGATTGCGGATTAGGGCTGTAGCTATCGAATATTTTAGTAATCGAGTATTCTACCAATTTTTTCATTGATTAATCGGATACGAAGTACTCTTTCTTTATTAAAGAGCAATACTAAAAATACAAGAGAAAATAAGAAGGGTATCTTTTTAAAGTGAACAACTAATCTGTTTCCTTTTTTGTTGTAATCGTAAGTTTTATTGCTGAAGTTGCATACATTAATATCAGTGAAAACTAAACCAATTTAGTGCATTCAATTGCCATATTAGATTCAAAATGCAAATATAGAAAACTACTATTAACTATTTTATTTACTATTAAACCTACAACCTAATATAAAACCTATATTGCTTGATGATAAATCATATTTACACCAACAACTGTTAGTGTTTCTCTGTCTTGCACACAACCTTATCAGAGCTAAAAAGGCCTATGTGTTGACCTGTCATGTTATTAATTTAATGTAGACTTGATTTGGGTGTGTACAGTGCTCATTTACATATAACAAACAACAAAATGTTGGCCAGTGAAAATGCTGAGTGGCTAGTAATTTTGGAAAACCAAAATGAGAAAAAAGTGAGTCAAGCCATGTTCACAATTATAAATTATTAATGCATTTCCTTAAATGGCACAGAAAGTGTGGACTTAATGAGTTTTTCCGCTGAGCGCTCATCTCATAAATGCAACAATTCTGACCTGACTTGAAGGCAGCATAAGTGCATTTGATAGATTAACTAGCAGGTTTAGGACAAGTCATCCACAGCTCATTAAATTCCTACGGCTGTTTATCTGGGATGAGAGACGCTTTTGTAGTCCCGCATCCGTCAGTTGGTTGCAAACGGCGTTGTTTGCGAAGAATCCCACGTGGCGGGCCCTCGTCTAGCATTTCCCTCCCCCTTCGATCTCCGCGTCTGTCGTGGCTCCGCGCAGGGGATTTGATGCATGCTGCCATTAGTGGCCGTTCTCCCATTGAAAGCGATGCTAATGTGACCGTTGGCCTGATTGTGAGGGAGAAAGTGAGGATCTGGACGTGCCTCGTGTCACTGGTAACAATGGCCCTTTGTGTAGGTCACTCCTTGCTGAATACATGGGGTTTTGTTTAATTGAGATGGCAATAGGACAGCGACGTTAACCTCGGACAAGACTAGATTACACACACACCCGTGCAAAAACAAGAACTACCGGATTGGCAGATAACAGTTTTTTTGTATTATCTGTTTAAGACTTGGGTGCATAGGCTGTTTGAGCTGAGTTTTACGGATGGATTTGTCCTTTTAAATTTTATAATGTAAAGAGAAGGCCTCAGGTGTTCAGTCTTCTTGACCTATTTTGCAATAAAATAATACTTTTTAAATGACACCTGTCCGTGATTCCAAAATGCTGTTAATTAATATAAAAAAGAAACAATATTGCAAGAATTAATTGCAACTAGTGACAAATATATGAGAGAAATTAAAAAACTTTTTTTAAGATGCCAAACTGGACAATTTCAGTGAGCGCTGATGTGATTTTAGGGTCAAGAAGTGGCACTGCAATGGCAAGTCTATTGTGTTTTGGCATTTTAGGGCACGGTGTAAAGTTCACACTCTTTTAGCTGTCAAAGCATTTCGTGAAATGGTACATTTCACTTCCTCTTGTAGCTGTACTGAAGCTTGACAGTGCAGTCACATGTAGATTCATGTTTCCAAAACAATGCAGTCGACAGATACAGGAAGTTACTTGAACGCCATACATCTCTGTAAGAGCAGCAGAATACTTAACATTTTCAGGATAGCTTTTAATATCTAAGCTTCTTTGCTGTGTTTGGGCTTAAGTGGGCGCAGTAGGTTAACATACCCACTGAGATCATATAATGTTTCCTCTTGATTCATCTCTCTACTGAACACATTGAGATTGAAAAACAATCTGTTAGAAGAAATGGCTCATTTCTAGAGTGCTTTTGAGCACCGGCTTCATTGTGGGACTCATTGAATCTGTGCTTTCGTTCGGTTTCATTTCAGTATTGACAGCGTTTACATGGAGCTAAGATATTGGAAAAAACTTACATTGCGATATAAGCCACCTAACCCAACTACAACAGGCCTAATTTAAAGGATTAGTTCACTTTTAAATAAACTTTTGCTGATAATTTACTCACCCCCATGTCATCCAAGATGTCCATGTCTTTCTTTCTAAAGTTGAAAAGAAATTAAGGTTTTTGATGAAAACATTCCAGGATTTTTCTCCATATAATGGACTTCAATGGGCTCCAAACGGTTCAAGGTCCAAATGACAGTTTCAGTACAGCTTCAAAGGGCTTTAAACGATACCAGATGATAAATAAGGGTCTTATCTAGCGGAACGATCAGTTTCTGCGAGAAACCCAGCAGTATTTATGCTATTATTTTGCCTCTTATCAGACGAACGTGATCATCTCTGAGCTCCGCCATAACTTCCGCTAAGTGAGGTCAAAATATGAGCGTGGTCATAGATGTATATGTAGATGCCTCATTAGCGCCTGCACGGATCAGTAGACTGAGGCATCTACGATCGATATATCGATGACAACGCTCGGCTTTGGCTCGGCGGCAGCCAAAGCGGGAAAGCACAATTGAATTTATGTGCCCGATTACATACCCAGGGTTTTTCCTACATTGACATTTTTTTGGTGGTCGCCAAAACAAATTTTTGTCCCGACAAAGCCTTATTTGATCAGTTATTGTGATTTATGAGTGATGTAGTAGATGACTGCTGCGCTTGCGTTAACTGAGTGACAGAGTAAACGATCAGAGAGTCTTCAAAATAAGCTTTCTTAGCTTTCTAATATTTCACATTTTATGTTAATCAAAATCAAAAGGTCGGAAGACCCAATCCATGTTGCACATGGCGCTATCAGACAATGTTTTCCTTTAATTACCGCTGGGTGTGAATTGCGCTCAAAAAATGTTGTCTCTTCTCTGACCAGCTGACATAAAGCATACTTTCAATAAACGGGAAACAAATCCTATCCGGTTATGAATAGGGATGGGCATTTTTGTCAATTTCTCATTTCGATCATCGATAGGTCTCAAAAACGAGTACTCGAGTACTCGGGGGCGGGGCTTGTGCAGGGGGCGGGGCTTGTCCGTCATTGAGATAATGAAAACTGTTATGAAAATGGTTGTTGACAAATACAAGTGACATGAAAACAGGTATATGAAAACATGAACATATAAAACAAAAAATAACTGCTAGATTATGATGCATAAATGTCTTTGAAAAAGAAACATCTTTATAAAATGACCGTCTCAAATAACCAAGTCAACAATATCGAGCATTGCCTTTGAGCTGAAACTGTGAAATAACACCACCCTGCAGAGCTTGCTAGCTGGTTAATAAACTCAACCAAACGCACCCTATATCAATATTAATATGAAGATTATTATGAACCTATTACGACATAAATCAACACAAAAGGACGTGAATGCGCACGTGAACTTCAGCGTGCTAGATTTTACAGGCGAAGGGTTTGAAACGGAACAGAATGCGCTCTTCCCTTAACAACGCTGATACACGGACAAAGAAAGCACACAGAAGCAACATTTTATTAAAATCGTGTTCTCATTATAATGCTTTGACAGATTGACTCTGCACATCATGCACTTCATTTTATTATTCATGATCGAAGTGTTTACAGACATCACTGCGCGTTTTCGAACTCATAACGAAAAACAACTTTAAATAAACTATAGGTCTACTGTTAAAAAATATGAGACCAGTATAGCACTGCTGCATTACTAATATCAATGATTCTGAGAAAGAAATAGCCTATCTAAAAAGAATATGACCGTCTCTAAACCATCATGTCGAGCATGAAATATGTGTTTGAGCTGAAACTGAAGAGAATGAACAACAGCCGGTATAACGGCAGCGCTTTGATAATTAAGCTCAACCAAACGCTTCTTATATTAGATTAATCAGATAGACAACATAAAAGTAATCTTACTACGTGCATCTGCAGACAAGGACGCGAATGCGCACATGAACTTCACGCGCTAGTCTGAGTGTTCTCGCTATAGTTTCTCTGTGGATCAGCTGATAAACAGGGAACTAAGCACAGATCATTTACAGCATTCTAATTTCCATCGTGTTCTCATTATAATGCTATGTAGGCTGTGGCAGATTGGCGCTGCACATCTTGCACTAACTATTCAATGATCACAGCTTCCAGACATCACTGCAGTGCCTCAGTTTCACTTTATTTCGCCGTGGTCTGGAGGCGTGCTGTATAACGCTAACCAATCAGACCTCAGGTACCGCGCAAAACGACGCAATAACCAATTAAAAAGAGACAAATATTTTTTTTTCAGGGCGATCATCGTTCTCATGATCGATGATCGCTGTCACGTTCGAGTACTCGATTACTCGACCACTGTTGCCCATCCCTAGTTATGAAGTGTTTTCTGTGTGTTGACAAATCTTTTGCGATGTTCTAACAGACGTGATTCGCACACAACGCATCTGCTAATGTCCGATTCGTGACCTAATGACTCCTTTGAACCGAGTCATTTTAACGACAACTGATCTGTCCAACACTGAACTCACGAATCAGTTTATTAATTTACTCAGAACATCTCTGAAATGAGAACACAAGTGTGCTTCCCTAATTTAGCAAGAGTGGGTGTAAGAGTTAGTTTTAATTATCCACAGTCTTTCAGCTTATTTATGTTCACAATGTGTAGTAAAATAAATAGCCTATAAATCATTTAGTTCAGACTGGAGTGAGGTGAACCCAGAACAAAGCTGTTATTAGCTAGCTGATAATTGTATGAAATTGTATAGGCCTATGGCAGAAAATTAGCCTATGTGTTCTTTTTTTTATTATATATTTAATATGATTATATACCAAAACAATTATCTGTAAATAGTGTAAAAATGAGGAACAAAAACAAACATCAAGGTATCAAAATAAGATAAGCAAAAATTTAAAACTTTCTTTGAATTTGTTTAAAATGTATTGTCAGTATTGCGCTTGCAGATCACGTGGGTAGGGTACTTTTTTACTGTGCGTGTGTGCGTGTGTGTGTGTGTGTGTGTATGGATGACCATGTCTGTCGGCCACCACCGAAGACCATTTTTGACCCAGGATAAACCCTGATACCAGTTATGTAGAAGTGAAGTGATGTGTTGCCAAGTATGGTGACCCATATTTGGAATTTGTGTTTGGCATTTAACCCATCCAAGTGCACACACACACACAGTAGTGAACACACACCCGGAGCAGTGGGCAGCCATATTGCTGCGGGCCCGGGGAGCAGTTGGGGGTTCGGTGCCTTGCTCAAGGGTCTCACCTCAGTTGTGGTATTGAGGGTGGAGGAGAGCGCTGGTTATTCACTCCCCACACCGACAATTCCTGCCAGACTCGAAACCGCAACCTTCGGGTTACAAGCCCGGCTCTCTAACCATTAGGCCACGACTGCCCTAGGTTTCGGTACCCAACCCTACCCTACCCTGGTCACCCCCCCCCCCCCCTCCCTACAAAACCCAACACAACAGAAACCCTTCTAAATTAGCATAACAAAACATTAAAACGCTGCTAAATCTCCCAATTAATCTTGCACAAAAAACATTAGATAACACTCTCCCTTTCGAGTGTCATGGCAAAGCATGCTGGGATATAATAAAAATCCCAGCCCATTTTCAGTTAAATTTAAGTTGGTCAGTTAAGTTCATAAAACTCAAAACAATGGAACAATTCAGATTACTTAAAATCTGTCAGTTTTGTGAACTCAAAAGAAAAAGAAAGTTGATTTGATTGTTGCATTTAAAAATATGATTGAACCGTCTTGTTTAATCTTAAAGTTTTGGTGGTCAGACTCGGCTCACAGAGATTATAGCAAATAAATAATGCTAACGTGACACCAAACAAGCAATCGTTATTAGCCAAAGCCCGAAAGCACATTTGAATTTAAGTGGCACCGAAATCTGCGTTCTGATTCGGGCTGGTTACATACCGGTTATATAGGTAGGTTCCCTCCCTAAAAAACCCAACATAACAGAAACTCTTCTAAATTAGCTTAACAAAACATTAAAACGCTGCTAAATCTCCCAATTAATCTTGCACAAAAAACATTAGATAACACTCTCCCTTTCGAGTGTCATGGCAAAGCATGCTGGGAAATAAAAAATAGTTAAATTTAAGTTGGTCAGTTAAGTTCATAAAACTCAAAACAATGAAACAATTCAGATTACTTAAAATCTGTTGGTTTTGTGAACTCAAATGCGACAATCAAATCAACTTTCTTTTTCTTTTAAGTTTACCCTACTCAAACTAATTAAGATGTTCTTTTATTCTCTAATCAGCACAGTAGTCGGTGCTGAATAAAAAAAAAGATTGCTAATTGATTTCTTCCTTTTTATCCCCGGATCTTAAAAGCGATCTAGCACAACACGTCTTGCTCCCGTCATGAAAATTCCTGGAAATCGTCAACCTGATATCAGCGGCTGATGGTGTGCTGCTATATTAAGACATAAGTAGGGCCAATATATCACCTGACCTCAAACAACAGCTCTCACACTGTTGTTAAATGAGTGTCAAGCTATTTTCCATGCACGGCTGTATTTTTAGTCGCGCTTTTCTCTCTCTGAACTTATTAGCCTACTTCTGTGAAAGACTTTTGCTTCCCAGCGGTGCGGCGTGGGAACGCTTGTCATAATACCTGGAGTATTAGACCGTGTTCTTAGTGAAATGACTTTCAGCCTATTCACCAGTGGTGTTTACACAGGGCTTTAAGACACACCTGTGTGTATTTGACATAGAGGTGGGACGGCCTTGTCTTCAAGTCAACCGACGACTGAACGAGCCGGGAGGTTCGTGGCATGATTGAGAAACAGTTTAACACGTCAGAACGGCTGATGAAGGGTGTGGCGACACCCCTCTAGGGCACAACGGCACAACTCTTATCTTTCAAAACACTGCTTTATATATGTTGCTGTGCTTGCAAAGTCTTTGCTTTTCCTGTTGCAGATGCTCTTTCTTTGCCTGTGCGGTTTATTTTAGCCCTCAGAACTGAAGCGCGGTGATATCTCGTAATGCTTGCCTCAGCGTTTCCAGGACGTATTGATCTCTGTCCATTAGACTCCATCCTACTCTGTGAAACATGATGTCGAGGGATAAAACGGTCCTCTTCTGATGGCCTTGTAGGTCATCGGCTTCATTTTCACATTCTTCACAGCGGTCACAGATTGGTGAGCGCAGGAAAAGCCAGCTGGATTTATGCCCTGTGTGAGTTTTCATGGGTCAGAAATGGTGGTAGTGTACACACGGCCAACCTTTTTGATTACTCAATTGCAAGTTATCAATAATTAACAATTACATAATGCAGTTTACGCAGGATTATATGAGCTATTATGAGGGTAGAAAGGACTGGAGCTCCATGAATTATGGAGCAGGATATCAGTTTTCCTCCCGTGTAAAATCTGTTCTCGTGCTCAAAGATTGTAGGGAAAAGCTGGTTTGGTTTGCCTTTAAATATTGCAAGAGATGCCGTAAATCATCAAGATGAAAGGAAATATCTGTTAAGGAGTAGGAAACATTTTCATTAGAAGCACGCTCTTAGGAAATAAAGGTTCGGTGAGGTTTCTATCACCCTAATGCTGCGTTCACACCGGACGCGAATAGAGCGGCAGGAGTAGGGTTGGTTACCGAACTCTGTACTTTTAAGGGCACCGGCCGAATTACGTCGGTACTACCGAGTACCTATTCACTTTAAATCAATCGGTACCAAAATTCGGTACCTGAGAACGCATCGGGTGATTTATAGACTAGTGTCTGTGAATATTAAACCGCAAAAAGACTATTTAAATATGAATCCTGCGTGTCTCAGTGCGAATGAATGCTGTAGAAGCGCGGTTTACCACACACAATCACACACACACACACACACACACACATTCATTCACTCACTATCGCGCTCCCTATCACTATGACGGTCGCGTGTTTCCATCTCTGCCGATTCATATGAGGACATGAACGCACGAACGTCATCTCCAGAGCCACCGTGAGTCACTTTATGAGAATTTACTGTGTCATTTGAGAGAAACTACCGTCATATCATAAAAACACAGAAACTCAAAGGAACGGCAACCCGTCAAAATAAAAGTCCGGTTTATCTTGACAAATACATCACTGTTGTACAGTAGAGTTTAGATACGTCTCAATTAATAATACCAACACAAATGTAATTTTTAAAGTAATAAATAAATTTTTCTGTTTTCATGTTTTAATTTTAACCATATAAAGCTCAGTTGTGCAGCACTTTGTTTGACAAAAAAAGTTTAATTATATTAAAAGATAAATTAAATTCATGTCTTCATTTGATTACCAGAAAATACACAGCACATAATTTGTGGGAAATCTTTTCATAGAAATGAAAATAAAATAAAAAAAATATGGTTGTTTTTATTAATTAAATTTAAGTACCTAGTAGCCTACTATCTAGTAAATATTACAGTATACAAACATCACAGACAATGGCAGACAGAGACCAGGGCAGCTCTGGCATAATGTCAATAACACTTCTATAAATGACTTGCAGGTTATTGATGTAAATCCCTAAAGTACTGAAAAAAGGTACCGTTGGGTACCGATACCGGTTAAAATGGGAACGGTACCCCACCCTAGTCAGGAGCGAGTGATTTCAATGTTAAGTCAATGGAAAGGTGCGTTGACGCGCGTCTGGAGGTCCTGCGGCGCGATGGACGTGATTCTGCCTCATTCGCCGAATGATGCAAATCGAGCGTCTTGCGTGAGTGGTGCTTTTTGTGCATTCACGCGTTTGAAGCGAATTCGAGTCCGACGCCTGAGTTGAACATTTTTAACTTTGGCGTCAATTCGCGCCGCGTTAACCAATCAGGAGCCTGCTCGCTGCTGTCACGTGGTAAAGTGACGTGATGAGAAACCCTGCATAATTTAAAAATACTATTGTGTCACAAAATGTAGTTTTAAGACTTTTTCAGGTGATGATGTAGTTGTTTAAAGCTTAAATCTGTGGTTTATTTAAAAGAGAGCACCTATTTAAAAAAAATAATCTTGTGTTTGTGGAGTTGTGAGATCCAGGCGATCAGCGGGCGCTGAGCGCTCCTTAACCCCGGCGAGAGCAGCCTTTCCTCGGCCAGTCCTTCTGCCGTCTGCCGCTGGCTCTGATGTCCTGTAGTGGTTCGTCTTGTGTGGATCTAACGGGCGAGCTTTGGTGCCATGAATCTATAATTTGTTGTCTGCCAAATCGTTTTGACTGAGGGCAAAGAGAAGTTTCATAACTTACATTTTTTCGGATATTTAAATACACATGTAGTGAAGATAATGTAGGAGTTGCCTGGACCACATTTGTGTGGCTATTAATACTTAATATATATTTTTTATAAAAATGAAAAGAGGCAGAGTGGTGTTTTATGACATTTCTCCTGGAGCGCCTTGAATGCATGTCCAATTGGCTGTGGGCGCGCGAATGGATTCAAAATGTTCAAGCGTCCAACTAGACGCGGTAGATGCGATTTTGACACTCTATTCACGTTTGTTGTGAACGCAGCATTATGGTGCGTTCACCGGACGTGAATGACACGAATAAATCGCGCTATTTGTGCGTAGTTGGGCGCTTGACGTGAATTTGCGTCATGGGAGGGGCTTCTGCAAGGCTGTTCGTCTCGTTGAGAAATGGCTGACATGGGCTGTGTTCACACTTGACGTCTTTTGTGTAAAAATTATACTGTTAATGTGTGACAATGTAGTTTTAAGACTTTTTCAGGCGACAATGTAGTTGTTTAAAGCTCAAATGTGTGGTTTATTTATAAAAAGAGCGCCTATTTGAACATTTTATCTGGCGTTTTCAGAGTTGTGAGCTCCAGTGGATCAGCAGCGCTCATTAACCCCGGTGAGAGCAACCTTTCCTCGGCCAGTCCTTCTGCCGTCTGCCACTGGCTCTGATGGCTCTGTGGCGTCTCCATAATTCGTCTTGTGTTTATGTAACGGCCGATCTTTGGTCTCATGGATCTATAATTTGTTCCCTGGCAAATCGTTTAGGCTGAGGGCAAAGTGAAGTTTCATTACTTTTTTATTTTTAGGCTATTTAACTTTACGTTACCGTTGTAGCCAACTAGCACTGACTTTGAATGTTTGACTGAATTGTTTGCTTTATTTCATGTATAGCTGATTATACCTTTTACTTATACTTTTGTATTATTGATCATACATAAACTTGCATATAACAAAAAAAGACTGGGTTGTGTTTCATGTAATTTAATTTTATTACAGTGATAATCATATGCACACTTGTCTGAACCAGATATTAATATATGATTAATATAAACCATATGATTTTCTCCTGATTGGTTAACGCGGCTAGAATATCTGCCAAAGTTCAGATTTTTGAACTCGCACCATTCGCTCAATTTGCGCCGTGTCATTCGCGCGAATCGCTCCGCAGAATTTCTATTTGCATCTTTGCATTGACTTAACATGTAAATCACTCGCGAATAGCGCCGCAGAATGTCTATTTACGTCTTTGCATTGACTTAACATGTAAATCACTCTCGCGAAACGCTTCATTCGCGTCCGGTGTGAACGCACCATAAGAGCGAGTACTGTCAGAATATTTAAATTTAGTCCTATATTAGATGTTTATTAAGTTAAAATATGTTCTAGTTAAATGGTTAAGAAGGGGTAGTTCAGACAAAAATGAACATTGTCATCGTGTTGTTCCAAACCTGATAATATTTTTTGTCTGTACAATGAAAGTTAATGAGGATGGTGCAAGAAATCTTTTTTATGGCCTGCAGAAGAAAGAAAGTCATACATGTTGGGAACGCATGGAGCCAATAAGGGACATGGTGAAAAAAAAAAAAGAGATTAAAATGATGGGAAAAGTTGTCAATGGTTTTGTGTTTTTGAAAAAAAAAAGTCCCTCGAGAAACTTTTGAGAGGGAATGCAAAAGCATTGAAAAACACTTTCCATCAACAGAATGTTTCCTGGAGAAACTTTGTGTGTAAAAGTTTCTTGGGGGGGATGCAAAAGTTTGCGAGTGAACGCAAAAGCATTTATCCCCCCCCCCCATCACCAGAACATTTGCATTGCCCCTGAGAAACTCGAAAGTTTTCTGAGCAACTTTCTGGGGAGAACGCAAAGATTTGCAAGCAAACTCCAAAGTATTGAAATAAATCTTATATTTTTTACATCAGCAGAACTTTTGCATTCCCCTGAGAAACTGCGTTCTCTCATTAAAAAAAAAGTTTAAATGGGAGAAAAAAAAGCGCTTTTAATTTCTCCTCACATTTCATATTTTTTAATCACCATATGCCTTTAGGGGCTCCATAGGAACGACATGAAATGATGACAGAATTTTCATTCTTAACTGAACTGTCCCTTTATGTATACATTATTATATTTCAACAACGAAATGGAGAAAAAAAAATTATAATATATTTAGAAGTTAATGCAAAAACTGCCTTATGTGAAGCTTATGATTGTTGATTATTATATCTAAAAATAAATAGCAACTGAATTTAGGCTAATAGTTTGGGCTCTGTTGTTAACCTTTAATATTACAATAATGTGTAAGTAAGGGCTCCCTATAGTTTACAGCATCATCTTAAATTAATTCAGTTATAACTAACAGTTTCTTAAAGGACAGACACAATTTTTTCAGTAAATCACTGTTTAATAAAAATAAATAAAAAGCAATTTTGTAAAACTGCTGTACCGAACCGTCAGTTTTGTGTACCGTTACACCCCTACTCTAAAGTCATGCTGGTTTCGCAAATTTACACAATTTTATTTGTGTTGTGAGTTTCGCATAACCACGTGGATATTTAGTTCATTTGAGTGACATAGTTTTATGTTTTGTTATATCTTTGTTTTTAGTTGCTCATAAAAAGCGCACAATGGGAGATTGTGAGATGGAAATAAAAAATAAAGGTTCTTTATTGGCATCGATGGTTCAATGAAGAGGCTTTAGCATCCATGGAAAAAAGATTCTTGGTTCTTTAAACATTTAAAATAGAAAAAATTGTTCTTTTAAGAACTGTTGACTGGGGAACCAAAGATTGTTCTTCTATGGCATCGCTACAAAAACTCCCTTTTGGAGCCTTTATTTTTAAGAGTATATAGTTAGAAAATATTGCATTTCTACGATTTTACTGAAAATTGTCAATGCAGAAAACGAGCTGCAGCTTGGACGGACGGATGGAAGCGATTGAAAGGAAACGGTCTCTGGCACCTGCCTCTCTCTCTCTCATGAATGAAAGGCTTGGCATTGAATGGGAATTTTAACTTGCAGATAAGCCGGTGGCATCTCTGTGATCAGGCCCTGGTTTCGTCTTCCCCGCTACAACCGTCCCTCATTAGCGCTCGCTCTCCCTCCCTCACAAGTGTGCCATTACCGACCGTCGCTTTGATGCCGTTTGATAAGAGCACCGATAATTATGATAATCACAACGGCAATGATAATCGACTATGAGCTAATGACATAAAAACCACTTCCCCTGGTTGCTCAACAGCGGTGCTCAGATGTAGTGGCCGTCTCAAATTGTAGAGGAAGTGTGCTGTGCTTTTATGGGCCAGCGGCTCCCCCGCTACTTCCCAGCAGCACCTGGGAATTATTAGGGCTTTGCTGCTCAGTTTAGGTCAGAGTTTGTGTTGCTAATAGGGGTTAATGAACTACCCAGAGGCTATAGAGTGCAGCGCGATTGAAGTTAATGGGTTAACAGGAGCAGCCTTGTGTGTGTGTGTGTGTGTGTGTGTGTGTGTGTGGTAATGACACTGGCGAGTTAAGGGTGCTTAGACATTTACAACACCGTAAAGGCAACGAGACATGTCTAGTAAACCAAACCATTATGCATGCTTGACTGTCATTTGACACAGTCTTGAGTCTGAGCTGCAGTGTATTTTCAATGTTCAGTCTTAGTTTAATATTATTTTATTTTTGTTTATTTTTAAAAATAATTATAAACTTCTATTTTTTGTTTGTTTTTTTTTGTTGTATTATTTGTTAATTATTTTATTGTATTTGTTTAATTCAAATTATTTTAGTTTGTATTTTTATTATTTCTTTTTAGTTTTACTATTATATTTGTTTTTATTGCGTTTTTATTTTTTATTTTGGGGTTTTATTTATTATTTCTTTTAAGTTTTATTTTGAGAGTTGGGATGTGCATCCTCAGAGCATACTTTTTATTTTTTACATTTTATAAGCATGTGCATGGCTCTGACTTTCTCAAACCTTTATTATTTATATTGTGTATATATATATTTTTTTAAAATTTGTAGTAATATACTTAATAATTTATTTTATTTTATTTTGTTTTGTTATTTATTATTTTATAGAAATTATAGTATTTTGTAATTATTTTATTTTATACATTGTTTAATAAAAAAATATATATATATAGTTGTTTTTTTGATTATTTTATTTTAAAAGCTATTTTTGTTTTGGTTGCGTTTTTTATAATTTGATTTATTATCAAATTTAAGATTTATTGGAAGAATTGGGATTTATTTTTAATTAAACATTTTTTTTAACACTATACTTAGAAATTATATATATATATATATATATATATATATATATATATATATATATATATATATATATATATATATATATATATATATATATATATATATATATATATATATATATATATATATATATATATATATATATATATATATATATTTTATATTGTTTATATTTAATTGTTTTTATTTTTTATTCTAAATGCTATTTTTATTTTTGTTGCGTTTTTTATTAATTATTTAATTTAAGATTTATTTTGAGAATTGGGATTTATTTATTTTTTATTTCTTTAATTTAATAATTTTTTAACTATACTTAGGAATAATGTGTATATATGTATGTATATATGTATGTGTGTGTGTGTATGTATGTATGTATATATATGTATATATATCTATATATCTATATATATCTATATTGATATATTGAAGTTTTGCACTACGCCGTGTGCCATGAAGATTTCCATGTTTGTGTTTTGGGCTTTGGGGAGGAAGCTTTGCTTTAACGCATTTGGGCAGTTCTGTTGCTGCCTGACATGTCTGATAACTCCACTTTCCTGAGAGTTATGATTCATCATGCACTGTGCTTATGACTTATTTATTAATTTTACTGTTTCCATGGCGCTCCTCTCAACCCTTAATTTGCTCACTCATTCCCCGCTAGCTCTTTTCCAGTGTCCTCTCCGTGTTTTCGGTTCTGGGGGACGTGTTGTCCTTTGATCCCGGGCTGAAATGCTGCCCCTTCAGACCATCTGAGTGCTGTTTGTTTGGTCTTCTCTGGACCTGATGTTCCTCTGCCGCTCCAAGATCTTGCTCCGGCCTGAGTTTGTGGTAAAACAAGGAACTGGAGAACTAGACTGTGTTTCCAAAGGCAGTTTTCCCTCTGAACTTATTCTGCTCTCACATATAGGCTGGAATAAGTTTCCAAAATAAATGTAACGTTTGCTTTTCATTTGTTACTTTGTTATTACTTCGATACCACGGCTATTGTAAAGTAGAGACATTTGATCTGCAGATGCAGTCGCGGTCTTTTTGTATTTTATAAAATGTAGGGACCGACTCATACGAGTCATTTGTTCTTGTATAGGAATATATTGATCACGCCGTTTTTGATTCACTGAAAAGAATCAGCTCATTAAGCCCAATTTATACTTCTGTACGCCTTAGCTACGCCATAGACTGTGTGTTACACGCATAGCCTACAACGTACCCTGACATGCATCTGTCCAAAAACGTAACAAAACACTGTATGTATTTGATTCACTTAAAGGAATCAGTTCATAAGAGTCATTTGTTTGTGAATTGGAATAGATTGAATGCGCTGTATGTTTTGATTCACTAAAAAGAACCAGTTCATAAGAGTAATTTGTTTTTGGATTGGGATATACTGATTGCGCTGTATGTTTTATATACTGATATACTGATTGCGCTGTATGTTTGGCTCATAAGAGTCACAAAAAAAAAATAATAATCTCATAAGAGTCATTTGTTCTTGAATTGGGATATACTGATTGCGCTGTATGTTTTGATTCACTTAAAGGAACCAGTTCATAGGAGTCATTTGTCCTTGAATTGGAATATACTGATTGCGCTGTATGTTTTGATTCACTAAAAAGAACCAGCTCAAAAGAGTAATTTGTGAATTGGAATATATTGATCATAGTGTTTTTGATTCACTAAAAAGAACCAGTTCATAAGATCATTTGTTCTTGAATTGGAATATATTGATCACGCTGTATGTTTGGATTCACTAAAAAGAACCGGTTCATAAGATCATTTGTTCTTGAATTGGAATATACTGATTGCTCTGTATGTTTTGATTCACTTAAAGGAACCAGTTCAAAAGAGTCATTTGTTCTTGAATTGGAATATATTGATCACGCTGTATGTTTTGATTCACTAAAAAGAACTGGTTCATAAGAGTCATTTGTTATTGAATTGGAATATACTGATTGCGCTGTATGTTTTGATTCACTAAAAAGAACCAGCTCAAAAGAGTCATTTGTGAATTGGAATGCATTGATCATAGTGTTTTTGATTCATTAAAAGAACCAGCTCATAAGAGTCATTTGTTTATGAATTGGAATATACTGATTGCTCTGTTTGTTTTGATTTACTTAAAGGAACCAGTTCATAAAAGTCATTTGTTCATGAATTGGAAAAGATTGAATGCGCTGTATGTTTTTGATTCACTTAAAGGAACCTGTTCATAGGAGTCATTTGTTCATGAATTGGAATATACTGATTGCGCTGTATGTTTTGATTCACTAAAAAGAACCAGTTCATAAGAGTCATTTTTCAATTGGAATATATTGATGGCAGTTTTTTTGATTCACTAAAAATAATCGGTTCTTAAGAGTCTTTTGTTCATGAATTGGAAAATTCAGATTGAGCTGTTTTGATTCACTAAAATAATCAGTTCATAAGAGTAATTTGTTCATGAATTGGAATATACTGATTGCTCTGTTTGTTTTGATTCACTGAAAGAATCGGTTCATAAGAGTCATTTGTTCTTGAATTGGAATATACTGATTGCTCTGTTTGTTTTGCTCTGGCCATGATGTATATTTTTGCTGTGTAGCTCGCAAGGAAAAATGCAATATAAAGATGTATCATCTTGCCATTTATTAGTCTTTTAATCTCTTTGGGCAAATAACGAGTCACAAATATGTTCAATATTGCATTTTCTTTTATTGTTTTAGTTTATTTGTCACACTTGAAATATAAGCTCAAATTGGGTGCATTGCATTGTGGGATACAGTATGCTCTTTTGTGTACTTCACATATAGACAAAAGGTCATCCAGGTATTTCATGCATACAGAATATATTGTGCATATAGTAAAGCATGTACTCGTATGATGAGTGGTTGTTTTTCATTGTAGTCGTATTTATCATCAGAAACTGTGTTGTGTGTTTCTCGAAACTCTTCTGAAGTTATTGTTTTATGCATGACCCGTACCAGTCTGGTCCTGTCTGACCTAGTTCAGCATTAAAACACTAGTAAAACCTCCACCCACACCCACACCCGCCCCAGAGCGTCTGGTGTCAGTGTTCGGGTGGCGTGCGGATGATGAACGCGAGAGTGATGCCGTTTGATGGCTTAACTGGATGGACTTTCCCTGCTCTTATTCAATCCACTGTCTAATCCGCCTCCTAATTGAACTGACAGTGCGGTTGTCATGGTGACATTGGGGGCAGATTTGAGCGTGGTGTGACTAGACGGGAGGGATTCGCCAATTCGCTTGACGCCATTGACCCGCTTTCTGCCATAATGCTGGGGCTCATCTGTGCCTTTTACATATATATATATATATATATATATATATATATATGCAGTTATTAACGGCGTGCCAACTGTTACGGATGATACTCTGAAACAACAGCATGGCATTACAGCAGCCGCACAAATGTGCTCTAGATCACATGGATTTTTATATTTACATTTACATTTATGCATTTGGCAGACACTTTTATCCAAAGCGACTTACATTGCATTCAAGGTACACATTTTTTACATTTTTGTCAATTCTTGCTTTCCCTGGGAATCGAACCCATGACCTTGGTGTTGCTAGCGCCATGCTCTACTGTTTGAGCTATAGGATATATATTAGGGCTGAAACAATTAATCGAGTTACTCGATTAACTCAATTACAAAAATTCCTCGAGGAATATATTATATATATATATAGTTTTTTTTTTATTTGTATATTTAACTTTTCATTTTAATTTGACTTATTTTAGGTTTGTTATTATTGTTAAATGTATTATGTTAATGTTAATTTAGTTTTTTATATATATATATATATTTGTTTGATTTTTATTTTAATGTATTTAGTTTTTCTTTTGTTTTATTCGTATAGTTTATAATGCATTTTTTGTTTTTAAATTGTTTTATTTTAGTAATTTTAGTATAAAAAAATATAACATTTTAAAAACAAAATCAGATATATGCTAAAATTATAAAATATACGACTAAAACAAAAGAAGAAAAACGAAATAAATTGAAATAAAACTGAAACGAAATAATGATATAAACTAAAATAACTATAAAATATTTAACATTTATAAAATAAAATTATACAATATACAAATAAAACAAAAGGACCCCCCCCCCCCGAAAAAAAACTAAAATAAAACAAAACGATAAAAAAAAGTTTTTTATTTCATATTTTTGCGTTTTATTTTAATACATTTTCTGGGGGGGTCCTTTTGTTTTACTTGTATATTTGTATAATAATTTTTTTTTTTTTTAAATATTGTATAAAAATATTATTTTTTTTAAATCAAACTCAAATATATTGAAATAAAACTAAAACAAAATAATATAAACTAAAATAAATGTAAAAAAAAAAATACAATATTTTATACAATATACAAATAAAACAAAAGGGAAACCACCCCCCCAAAAAAATACAAATAAAACAAAATAATAAAATATTAAATAAAATAACAAATATAAAATTTATTTTAGTTCATATTTTATTGTTTTTGTTTTATTTATATATTTTATATTTTCATTTTTTAATATTTTTATTTTAGTTCATTTAGTTTATATTTTATTATTTTTATTTTTAAAAATGTGTATTTTTTTAAATATATTTTTAATTAATTTTATGTAATATTTTATCGTTTTTGAGGGGGTCCTTTTGTTTTATTTGTATAATTTTATTTATTTAAAAAATATATATTTTAGTTATTTTAGTTTTTATTATTTGTTTTTTTATTTGAGTATTTTGGTATATATTTTATTGTTTTGTTTAATGTTTTAATTTTGTTGTTTTCCTTTTGTTATATATAAAATGATTATAAATAATTTGTTGTTAATTTATTAATTGTTGCCGCACAATTATGAATGATACTCTGATAGCATGAGCCGTGAATGTCATGACAGTGAGAGCATCCGCACCACTGCAGTCCAAACCAGACGGATGGAGATCTCAGCACTTTCAACACAATTCCCATTGAACGCTTTCATACAAATGCAAATAACCGGCAGCGATGCTCTTCTGCTCGGCCTTTTATAGGCATTAGGTTGCCTAAGCAACACTGTCACCTCTCTTTCCCTGTAATGGATGAGCAGAGACGCTGCTTTCTGGATGTGTTTCCTCTTCTCCGCTGGTTGTGAGCAGCCCATTGGCTCCTCAGCCAGTGGCCGCGATGGTTTCTGCGTGAGGAGGTGGGCGGGGATGAGAATGAGACCGGGTCATCTCAGACGCTCTCAAGAAACCTCAACAACCCTCAGACACAAGAGCCGCTCCTTCAGCGGAGAGAAATACCAGCAGATCAGAGAGAGGGAGAGAGGACTGGATGGGAGAGAGGGAGATTAGAGAAGAAAACCGAGAGAACTTCGGCTCAGAAAAAGGCTTGTAAAAGAGGGAAAAGCTTGAGTTGACCAATCAATTAATCCTCAAAAAGAGTTATGGGATTTGTTTTAGATAATGTTCAAATAATTGTCTCAGGAGTTTTCTTCCCAATCCTATTTTTTATCCGTACTTGAGTTGATTTATCACTGTTTGCATGAGTTTGATCCACTGATCTTAAAATTCAATCTTAAATCTGATACTGATAGATAAAGCTGACATGTTAATATAATGGCTAGTACTATTAAGTGTAAATAAAATCAATAAATAATATTATTATATATTATATGATGTTACTTATATTGAATAAAGTATATAATAATAATACAATTTAATATAAGATTATTATTATTATTATTATTATTATTAATTGTTATACAACACACAAAAACAAAACAATTATAAATGCTGTATGTGAGGCATATTTAAGCATAACATGGATTTTTATTTAATTAATTTTGGGTTATTTCCTTTTGTTTTATGCGTATATTTTATATACAGTATATTTTATTTTTAAATATTTGTATTTAATTTAGTTTATACTTTATTTTTGTTGTAAATTTTACATTTTTGGTGTATTTTACATTTTTTATTTAATATTTTACACATTGATCATTTTGGGGTAATATTTAATTTGAGATCTGCTAAATATTGCTTTTAATTGTTGATTTGTTCTGTTAAATTGTCATGAAGATGCGTCAATATTATTATTGTTATTATTAATTATTATTATTATACAAAATATAAAAAATATAATTATTTAAGCATAACATTATATTTAAAATATAAAGGATGGATTTTTATTTTTTATTTATTTTATTTATTAAGGTTTTCTTTTGTTTTCTTTTTATATTTAATACTTTTCTTTTATTTTTCTTTTAGTTAATTTAATTTATATTTTATTTTATTTTTTGTTCAAATTTAAAAAAATTGTATTATGTTTTTATTTTAATTTTATTTTACACATTTATCATTTTGGGGGAATATTTATTTTGAGATCTGCTAAATATTGCTTTTAATCGTCGATTTGTTCTGTTAAATTGGCATGAAGATGCTTAAATACTATTATTATTAATTATTATACAACACACAAAATATAAAATAAACAATAAAAAAAACGTTATAAATGCTGTAAGTGAGGCACATTTTGGGATAATATTTATTTTGAGATCTGCTAAATATTGCTTTTAATAGTTGATTTGTTCTGTTAAATTGGCATGAAGATGCTTAAACTTTAAAAACACTAATAAATTATGAGGCTTTTAAATGCCAAGTGCGCTTGATGATGGCAAAGTTAATCTAAAAATTGACAGAAATGAGTATGCACAGTTAAATATCCAATATTAACTTTCACTAATAAATGTAAAAGAATAAATAATCACTGGTATTGGCTAGGGATCGACCGATATGGATTTTTTAGTGCCGATACCGATTTATTTTCATCAGCCTTTGCCGATGACCGATACGGGCTGCGATTTTCTTGAGCCGATATTTGGAGCCGATACTGCTTTTGCTCCCTCAATTTACATCATAAAAATGACACAATGATCATGATGATAACAATTTAAAATTTACAATTTAAAAAGGGAACATTTATTGAACAAAAAGAAACAGTATTTAACAAATAGTAAAAACAGGTGAGGTAGAACAAGAAAAAAGAGTTCAGTGGTGAAAATAAATTTAAGCATAAAATAATTACACTATTGCACACAGTAGCAACAAGCAAGCATCATAATAAAGTGCACACTGACTGTACTATACTTAATTTTAAAACTATTTACAACCTAGTCATTTAATGGTTAGGTGCACTTAACTTAATCTCTTGTAGAGCAACACCAGCGGTAATTCAGCAAAAAAATCTCCCAATGCTCCACGTGAAACTTCAGTGTTTCGACCTTTTACCATTGTGTCAATTCTCAATTGATTTTGATTAATATGCGCGAGGGAGGGAGAGCAAGACAGTTTGAAGACGGTGAGAGCTGCCCTGTCTGTAAATAATGCAGGGGAAAAAATATCGGCGAACGCAGCAGCCTTGTATCGGCCGATACACGTAAAAATCGGCCGGCCGATATATCGGTATAACACTAGTATTGGCCAATAATCACTAGTTGCAAATATGTTTGTTCTGGATTGCACTCAAAATGATTGTCTTGAATAATTTTGATGTGTTTTATTTCTGTCCTCAGCAGAAGTCCTTGATTTAATGGGTCCAATCATCGGGATGTCGCCGGATAAGAAAGCCGAGTCCCCGGGCGTGCTGGAGGAGCGGATGGGCCTGCGCGGGGTGTGTGTGACGCTGCCCGAGGACGAGTGTGCCGCCAGCCCTCTCGCCACCAGCCTGGACCGCAGCTCCAGCTCAGGAGACGAAGAACTCACTAACCTCAACTGGCTCCACGAGAATCTGCTCCAGAACTTCACGCTGGGCGGCCCCGAGGCCCAGTCCAGCCCCAGTCCGCTGTTCGACATCGAGGGCCGTCAGGGGTCGAGGGTCATCTCCTCAGCGGCCTCACACGCCGGAGAGTCCGTCAAGGCCAAGCCGCCGTTCTCCTTCTCCCTGCTCATATACATGGCCATCGAACAGTCGCCCAGCAAGTCCCTGCCCGTGAAGGACATCTACGGCTGGATCCTGGAGCACTTCCCCTACTTCTCCAGCGCCCCCACTGGCTGGAAGAACTCGGTGCGCCACAACCTCTCCCTCAACAAGTGCTTCCGCAAGGTGGAGAGGAGCCTCGGGAAGGTCAGCTTCTGTTCCTTTCACCATTAAAACTACTGACTAAAGACACTCAAAACATTTTTTTTTTACTTTAAATCATTAACTGAAATTTAATTGTCAAGTTTTACAGAAATATTTCAGTATTAAAGCAGCACTAGGTAACTTTTCAACCTTTATAATATATTTTCAAGACTCTTGTGATGATACATCGACTTACAATAGGTTGAATGACACGTCTGCCATAGCCTGACGGGGTCTGTATCGTTTTTAATCGTACTTTTAAACTTCGGGTTTCGGGTAGTAACCCGAGGACAAAAAAAACTACAAAATTCGACTGCTTTACGGCATATACGTCACTTCCACCACCACCCCCACTTCCTTAAATTCGGACGTGCACGAAAAACTATCATTTGTTTGCCGAATGTTATAGTCATGGCCGAAGCAGCACAGAAAAATAAGAAAGCAAAGGTTTTGTCGGAGGAAAGCAAAAAGAGGAAACGAGAAAGTGATGGGATTGAAGGCAGGACGAGGATCAACATTAGGCCGGCGTTTGCTCGTTGGCGTGAGCTGGAGGAGGAGGGGCTACATTCTTGCAAGTAAATACATAAGACGTACAAAATCATATTTTAGGATACCTAACATGTCTGCGATATTGGTTTATTTGTCTTTCCTCAAGCTATAATACAAATCGATTCAAATTTGAAGATTCATTTAGGGTAGCTTGATATTATAATATTGACGACATATGGTCATAAACCTACCACTCAAACATTGAATTGAAGTATCATATAGATTCTGTAAAACGGGAAACAATAGACTAGGCTACTATAATGACGCTGGCTTGTAAACGTGAGCATTGCGATCATTTGGCGTTTGAAAAAAATAAAACCCATGAAATTATATTCAATATAACTATTGTCGTTAAATTTTTTATGAAATATAAAACTTATTTTATTTCAGTAATTTCTACGTTCAAGTACTAAAATGACTGAAAAAGACTAAAAAACTAAAATAAAAATTAATAATAACTAAATAAAAATGACACAAAAAACAAAAATACACAACAATTATGTAGGTTTTTTGTCATTTTTATTAGTTTTTTAATGTCTATATAGTTGATTTATTTCAGTTAAAACAAGTTTTTACTTTTAATTAATTTAATTTTAGTAATTAACTTGTTTTTAACTGAAATAATCAGCTATATATAAACATTAAATGTACATAAAAATGACAAACAAAATAAATAAATAAATAAATAAATAAATAAATAAATATATATATATATATATATATATATAAACTAATTTTATACTAAGTTTTACTAAAGTACTAATTACTGAAACTAATAAAATATTTAAAAAGTTACTTTTATTTCAGTAATTTCTTCTACGTTCAAGTACTAAAATGACTAAAACTAAAATAAAAATGAATAATAACTAAATAAAAATCATAAAAATCATATCATAACTTGTTTTTAACTGAAACGGCTATATAGACATTAAAAAACTTTTAAAAATCACAAGAAAATTTCTAAAACTTTAACTAAAATAAAAATGGAAAATAGAAAACGTATACTTATTTCGAATTAGATGCCAAGGCAACATTTCTCAATTTTACTAAAGTACTAATTACTAAAACTGAAATAAAATACAAAAAAGTAACTTCTTTTATTTCAGTACCTTAAAACAAAAAATTAAAACAAATAAAGGTGAAAGAAATGAAAACCTTGACCTTGAAAATGACTAAAACTTATAAATATGCATAAATGAAAAAAGCTTTGAAACTATTAATAAAGCTGATGAATGGTGCTGAAATAGCGCTGGGCTGTAGTGTCAGCTGTGACGGTGTAGCGAGCGTGTGTGTGTGTGTGTGTGTGACGCTGGAGTTTTGGCCAGGATTTCTTCTCTCCGCTGAGAAAAAGAGGTGGGGAATCCAGTCAAGGTCACTGCTCCTCCCTGAGCGCAAACACACTCCGATAGCAGCTTATCTCAGCCCAGAGATCCACCACACACACACACACACACACACACACACCCTGAGCCAAACGCAACAGCCCCACTTCCTGTAAGCACTACAGGCGTGTGTAGAGGCAGTCCGTAGACCAGTCGGTGGGACCGTGTTTGGCTTTGGCTTGCTCAGTTGGGGACACTAAATATTCCACTATATGATCAGCTCATTTCAATTATCATAAAGTCATAATTAAAGCAGCACTAGGTAGTTTTTGCTCTCGGGGTCCCCCTACAGTTGGGAAACAGTATTGTCCTCTACTACTGTCGTAAACTGTCATTCTACATCAGTGGATGCATTGCACGTGCATTTGTTGACATGACAACCATGATAGCCCTGAACACTGCAGGAGTTCACATGCAGGTGTTCTGCTTGCGCCGCGTGTAAAATGTCTTCATCCCAGGTACAGTGGCATATGCTTCAGCATGTCATACGATTATAATTTCATGGGTTTTATTTTTTTCAAACGCCAAATGATCGCGATGCTCACGTTTACACGTCAGCGTCATTATAGTAGCCTAATCTATTGTTTCCCGTTTTACAGAATCTATATGATACTTCAATTCAATGTTTGAGTGGTAGGAAATAACCATACATCGTCAATGTTATAATATCAAGCTACCCTAGATGAATCTGCAAATGTGAAAAATCGATTTGCATTATAGCTTGAGGCAAGACAAATAAACCAATATCACAGACATGTTAGGTATCCTAAAATATGATTTTGTACGTCTTATCATATGTATTTACTTGCAAGAATGTAGCCCCTCCTCCTCCAGCTCACGCCAACGAGCAAACGCCGGCCTAATGTTGATCCTCGTCCTGCCTTTAATCCCATCACTTTCTTGTTTCCTCTTTTTGCTTTCCTCCGACAAAACCTTTGCTTTCTTATTTTTCTGTGCTGCTTCGGCCATGACTATAACATTCGGCAAACAAATAATAGTTTGGCTCGCACGTCCGAATTTCAGGAAGTGGGGGTGGTGGTGGAAGTGACCTATATGCCGTAAAGCAGTCGAATTTTGTAGTTCTTTTTTTTCTCGGGTTACTACCCGAAACCCGAAGTTTAAAAGTACGATTAAAAATGATACAGACCCCGTCAGGCTATGGCAGACGTGTCATTCAACCTATTGTAAGTCGATGTATCATCACTAGAGGTTTCAAAATATATTATAAAGGTTGAAAAGTTACCTAGTGCTGCTTTAAGAGATACAATGTTGAAAATATGATTTTAAAACTCATTATTAGATAAAAAGTCAAAAATATGACATGCTAAGTCATTGTGAGATGAACAGTTGAAATTAGGACTTTAAAAATTCTGAGATAAAAATGCAAAATTTTGGATTTAAAGTAAAAATTATGACTTTAAAATCTAAATTATGATTAAAAAGTCCTAATTATGAGATAAAAAGCTGAAATTAGATTTTAAAAAGTCTTATTTATCATTTATCTTTTTATTTATCTTTTTATATATTTATTAATTTGTTTTATTAATTCTTATATTTCTATTTATTTTTATAGTTATCTTTTTCATTTTTATTTATATTTATTTATATCTTTTATTTATATTTTTATTAATTTTTATATTTTTATTTATTTGTATATTTATATTTTCATATTTATTTATTTATTTTATATTTATTTATATCTTTTTTATTTACATTTGTATTTATTTATTTTATATTTTTATTTATTTTTATATTTATTTTATTTTTTATTTATCTTTTTATGTATTTACTTTATATTTTTATTTATTTATGTTTTTATTAATTCTTATATTTTTATATTTTCATTTTTATTTATATATTTTTATTTATTTTTATATTTATTTTTTATTTTTATTTATTTATATATTTTTATTTATCTTTTTATGTATTGACTTTATATTTTTATTTATGTTTTTATTAATTCTTATATTTTTATTTATTTTTATATTTTCATTTTTATTTATATATTTTTTATTTAAATGTATTAATTAATTTTACATTTTTACTTATTTTTAGATTTATTTTATATTTTTATTTATTTATGTTTTTATTAATTCTTATATTTTTATTTATTTTTAGATTTATATTTTTATTTATATATTTTTTATTTAATTTTATTAATTAATTTTACTTTTTTTATTTTTAGATTTATTTTATCTTTTTATTTATCTTATGTATTTATTTTATATATTTATTTATTTTTGTTTTTATTAATTATTATATTTGTATACATTCTTATGTTTATTTATATATTTTTATTTACATTTTTATTAATTTATTTTTTATATTTATATTTTAATTTATTTATTTTATATTTGTATTAATTTATTTATTTTAATTAATTTATATTTTCATTTTTATTTATATATTTTTCATATTTTATTTATATATATTTTTTGTTATATATTTTTTTAGTTTTGCCACTTTTATTTAGAGGACTGTAGAGAGAGGATCTGGAAAGGTTGCTGTGTTTAAACTTGTCGCCCGTATGAGCTCCACAGTTTAGTGTGTGTGCACTGATCATTAGGCCACAGTGTTTAGTTTTCTTCTGTCCAAGCGGTCTCAGACTCCCTCGCACTGCTCTGTGGCCGCCCGCCTCTGGACGGTCCGTGTCATTTCCTGTGTTAGGACCCGACGCCGTAAAGCTGAGATGTATTTACTAATGGCAGCCAGAGAGAGATGGTGTGTAAGTGGCCGGCTGTGAAATGATCTTTTCTCGACCCGGGAGAGGTCAGCGGCGAGAGACTCCCAGTGAGAGGCCATCCGTCAGACAGACACGCGGAGAGAGACACACAGGTTTCAGATGACACTGACTGGTTTCGGTTGCCATGACAACGTTTCCTCCTTCCTGTTTATGAGCAGGCTGGTAATATGAGTCAAGGTTATAGCCCTCCTCCTACCTATTCCTCTGTGCTTCTCTATCTCTCTGTGTATATATATAATCTAAAAATAATGCATTACGGCTATAGAATGCAGTTACAATGTCCCTATAATCCAAGTTTTTTCCTCATATTTACATCATGATATAGTTAAGCAATATCACACACATGCTGTTTTTCTGTCCAGAATAGCACGAGTGCAAATGTGATACTGATTTAACACTCGAACTGCCAGAGGTCGCTGTATACCTAAAACCGCCAGCGGGTAAAATTTACCCATGCAGATTATTACTGTATTGATATGGCTAAAAAATTTAATATGTCACTGTCTTCACAAAGTAATGTATAGAGTCATGAAATGAATATTTTTTGTCATCAACTATGTTTTGTCCTGTTGTTTTATGCTATTTTAAGCCGTTACACTAATCACTTTTTATAGGCTAAACCAGCCTGCAATGACGACGAGAATTAGATGGAAATAAATAGTCAGTAATAGTCAATAATCAGGTACTGGTTATATTGGTCTACGGCGGCGTTTTAGTGCCATGTTAAAAAAAAAAATGTAATAATAATAAAAAAGATTGTCTAATGTTTATTTGATGTCTGTTTTTAAAAGCACGGAAGAGAATATGTGCTGTTCTGTTAGACATCGTTTCAGCTATTAAAATAGTTCCGTTTTGTATGTATGGCAAAGTGATTTCGTTTCTGTTTTTATTAATTAAGTTGTAATGGGAAGATTTTTTATTCGTCAGATATAAATATGGTATAGGCGCATATCCATTGGTTTGTGCGGAGAGTGGAAGCTTGCACGATGCAATACGGCGCCAGAGCCGTCACTTGCACTTTTTTTTATCCAGTGGAAACGAATTATCCTCAAAACAATACATGCCTTACCGACATCAAATACATAGATGGAGAGATTTAAATTATTGCTTAACGAAATAAAACAAATCAAACCAAAAACTCTTTCATTATATCTGTAAAGATGCATTTCTCGCGTCAAAGTGGAGATTTCTATTAAGGATCTTGCGTCACTGATTTAGAATACACTAGTTTATTCATAAATAATTCAAATATCCCCTTAACCTCCGACACATTCATTAGCCGCGTTTCCATTACCCTTCAAATTGCGCAAATTGAAATTGCGAATTGAAAATACGCCCAATGGAAACGCGTCAATTTCGCAAAAACTCCCATATATTGCAAAAAAGTTTTTATGCTCACATGAGGTGGTTTTTCAGGCAATTCGAAAAAGGAAATTTTCGCAAAACTGCAATGGAAACAGTTTTTTTTCGCATTTACAGGTCACCTGGTACGGTCACGCATTGCTCTCACATAGGGCCTACATATAATTTTTTTCCCACTCAAGTATGTACGAGATCTTATGTCGTTAAAACTCACTTTTCATAATCAACATATGAAATTAAAAGATTATAATATTTAGACATAGCCTAACTATATGAAACTAAATAGGCTATGTTTTCTTTAACCCTCTTTCCGATGAAGTCGTTGTCGCCTTTTGATGAATTTTTTCCTTAGGCTATTCCAGCGGAAACTTAAAATACTCCGTCATTTTTAGCCATACAGATAAGTGCAAGACATAATTATAAACAGTAAACTGTCTACTTTTATTTGTGTACACTCACGATAACAGCAAAGGCCGTGGACTCAGGGAACAGATTATTTTGCACTCCACTCCAAACGCTGTCTTCATTTCAAAAATATATTTTGTTTATTAAACGCAAAGTTTTTCATTTCAAAAGCATTTCTAAATTCAGTTTATATTTCCAAAAAACGAAATTCCGAGCCAAAATAACGAAGTGGTAAAAAAAAACACCACCATGCAAATTCAAACTTTTCGCTCGTCTCTGTATGTGGCAATGCGTCACAATAACCTGGGCTGGCGTATGTAAAAGTCGATCATTCTTTACAGATGATGGTATGTTTGGACAGAAGACGAGTTCTTTATTAAACTCATAAAAAAACAATAGAATATAAAATGCCACAATTTATCATAACACCTCATATGTGCCGCTCAAGTATAAGAGGCTTTCCTTGCCATCAGTGCTATAACACGCACGTCTCTTTCCATTAATAATAATGGCGTGCGGTGGCTGGGATAAACATAAACATAACAACATACGTAGCATGATTTTTGGAATGATTTATCACGAGAGGAAAAAAAATGTTTTAGTCGCATAACATCAGTTAATGGAAACGCTGTCATTTCGCAATATTTTTTGTCGACTTTTAGAAAATATCGCAAAAGTTTTGCGCAAATCTGTAATGGAAACGCGGCTAGTGTTATGTACAAGGAATACAAGTTGATGTAGACTAATATAAATTTAAAATACATCGTTTTAATAAATACAAATCAGCAAAACTGTTTCAAGTGATAGGCATTATTCAATTAAAAGTATCAATGAATAAAACATTATGTTGACCAGGTGGATTATTCATTGAAATCATGGAGAATGACATTTAGTTTTATTTTCATCATGAATGACAGCGCACCGTGTATTTACAGACAAACGAAATCTGCAGAAGTCTCTTTACTGTGGAACTGAACTTAATAAAACAGAAAAGAAATCAATGTGTCATACATACAAAACGGAACTGTTTTAATAGCTGAAAGGATATCTAAACGTTTTGCTATGTTCTGTCTATGCAAACAGAACAGCAGTAGGCTACATAGGCTAATAAATCAAGCGCGTCATCGTCACAACCATAGCCTTGTTTCCGCACAGAATAAAGTATTTTATTCTCGGAACATTTCGACTTTATTCTCCGACTTTATTTTTATTATTAATATTATTATTTTTTTTTTGCAGAGGATAGATATTTCGACTTTAGTCTCTGAATATTCCGACTTTAATCTCGGAGTTTCGACTTTAATCTCGGAAACTTAGAATTATTATTTTTTTTAACATGGCACTATATGTCGTTGTATTGATCTGTCATTTAGATCTGAGATGCGCAGGTCAGAGAGCAGCTTTAACGCTCAACGACTCATGAGCCAATCAGAAGTAGTTAAGGGGCGGGCCTCGTGTCTTTGTCAAATAGATTGATACAGGTTAAGGCAATGCTCCATGCGCGAAGGTGTTTACAATTGTGTCTCATATTTCTCAACTCAAAACGTAAGTCATGGCTATGTTTATGAAGCCAGGGGAATACATTAAAGACATTGATAAAAGCATAAAGAATAAATGGCGCTGGGCTTGGATTGAGGATGTGGGTAGCGACGGAAAGCCCTTTGGAAGCTGGTGTCAAAAACTCCGGCAACCAGGAGCATGCTATTGCACTGTGTGTGCCAGAAAACTAATGTATGGAACTAGCGGGAAAAAAGTACTGTCACGGCACGAATTAGACCCTGTTCACAAAGCAACAGTCAGAGCACTGCAACACACCTCACGTTTGCCAGGGGCAACAGCCACGGCAGCTATTCCACCCTCAATGACCGATCGTGTGACCGATTTAAAAATTCGCTTGTGCTCCTTCATTGCTGAGCTTGACCTGTCATTTAATATCGCCCACCCACTCGTCACTTTATGTAAAAAATTAGCGGAGGATAGACCCGCCCTGGCGCATCTGTCTGTCTCCAGGCAGCACGCAAGCTATCTTCTTCCACATGGCATCTCGCCAGAGTTTAAAAAACGTCTGTCTGAGAAGCTTAAGAATGCCATGTTTTCAGTCAACATTGACGAGGCCACGGACAAAAGTATGGATAGAATTCTTAATGTACTGGTCCGATTTTATGACGAGGATGCAGGCAGTGTGAAAACACAGCATCTTGCCAGCAAAAAAGTCAATATTGCAAATGCCTCAGCTTTGATGCTGGAACTAAATGACGTCCTGCACTCATATGGGCTAGGGTGGAGGCAGGTCACCAGTACGCTACTAGACAATTGCGCAGTGATGAGGGGGAAGAAGTCGGGGCTTGAGACCCTAGCTAGAAAGGAGAACCCCAATCTGTTGGACATTTCGGGAGACACTGTCCATATGGTGTCAAATGCGGCTAAGGCTCTCATGAGCCCATTTCAATCAGAGGTGGAAGATTTTTGCTCTGATGTTTATTATGACGTAGAGAAGTCCCCCAAGCAGAAGGAGATTTTTGCACAATTTCAGAGTTTACTCCATCTCACCCCCAAGAGCTTGATAAGGCCCATTAGTAACCGATTCATTCAGATGCTTGAAGTCTGCAGTAGAATGAATGAACTCCTGGATGTACTCGTGGTGCACTACTATCATGTCATGGACGCAAATGAGGAACACAAATACAGGTAGGCCTAATAAAACTCTTTTAATAATAACAGGTGTAACAAGTGTGTATTTAATGTCTGTTATTTAGTTTAGTTATTTTTAGCTCATTATGGAATGTACAGGAGGCGTAATGATGCAACATCTTTTAAGATATTTTTTAAATGGCTACTGTAGGTGTTAGGAAAATAGCAAATTAGCAGCATATTAAGGTAATAGGCTATATAGTTACATAAACGTGTGTGTGTGGGTGTGTGTGCGTGTGTGTGTGTACTACAGAAGGCTTCTTAATCAGGTGTTTGAGCGGCATGACCTCACAACTGAGGAAAAGGCCAGGATAGTAGTTCTTCAGAAAGAACAGGCAGCAGCGTCCCGGACGGGAACACAAGTTAACCAAGACCGAAAAGATCGGATCTCTGTGGTCATTTCAGAGTTCGAAAGAGTAAAAGTCATGATTGACTTATACAGAGGTATCTTTTGTATGACTAGGCAAACTAAATGCAACTTAAAATGTTGTATTTGTTAAAAATTTTTGTGTTTGAAGTCCACTAGCACCTGATCTAACAAATGACCTAAGTCATGATGCAATGAAACAGTCAGGTCTTTTCTACAGCAGCAATAACCAAATTAATGAGAATATGATCAACATTTAAGTACGATATTGTGAAGAACTATGTAACAAGGTATCAGTTTCCTATAATTTACTCCTGTAACATGAAAGTGAGTAG
Source organism: Gobio occitaniae (assembly GCA_033150135.1). Lineage (NCBI taxonomy): Eukaryota > Metazoa > Chordata > Actinopteri > Cypriniformes > Gobionidae > Gobio > Gobio occitaniae. Next base: position 21,590 of record JARQWZ010004349.1, on the reverse strand, counting down.
CATATTCAAAAGCCATCTCTGTAGTCTCATTAGTCTAATCTAATTTTTATTTATCAGAGGATGCAAGACCTAGACTTGATACCTAGAAACATATGTCACCTCAGAGGCTATACAGAAGCTTGATTTTTTTTTTTTTCATTGTGTCAGAAAGAAAAATGTATTGTTATAGTTATCTTGGAATATATCAAAAAGTAATTCCCTCTATTATATGTATGACAAGTGTTCTGATCCAATTTTATGTTTCGCTGGAAATAAATTTAGTTGTATTATTATTTAGTTACAGTATATATTGTATTTTAAATACATAATCATACTTTTGTTCATTTAATTGCTCATATTGAATTATTTGTTGTTTTTTATATTTGCAGGGGTCCTTCTGACATTTCAGAGATTTGTCAAAGAGCTTCAACATGAAAAGCCAAGGGTGCATTTGTTGCATGTGGAAATGGTGGCCCTTGTTAGAGAGCTCCTGAGCAAATTTATGAGACCAAAGGCTATTCCACTGAGTCACAAGGAGATTCTCAAGGTTGATGTACGGAGCAGGGATTTGCAACTGTCAAACCAGAGGCTCTCTGTTGGATAATTCTGCTACAATGCAATGAACAAAGCTCGTGTGGAGAGGAAGGTATGGGTTGGACATATCTATGACTCTCTCAGAGAAGGGTATATGAGGTCAGCAGAGTTTCTGCTAAAAAACCTTCCCCTGGATAACATCATATTAACATCACTCTCTGCTCTGACGCCGTCTCTAATTCAATCCGATGCAGTTGTTGGAGCATTCACTACATTAGGAGAGGCCTTGTCAAATGTTGTCCCTCCAGAAGAGATTGGTCAACTGGTTGAAGAATGCCGGGCTTACCAGATGGATGCGGACATGCTTCTTCGTGTACCAAACTACATCGAAGGGGACTGTCGAGTTGATGTAGACTGGTGGAGCCATGTTGCTTCTTTGAAAAATGCAAAGAGAGGTGTGAAGTATCCCACCCTGTGCAAACTTGTTAAAGCGCTTCTGTCCATTTTTACAGGCCCCTTGGTGGAAGGATCATTCAATTTAATGGATGATATCCTAGAGTCTGACAGGTGCTCCATGAATGTGGAAACATACGAGAGCCTCGCAGTGATCAAGTCCACACTTAAGGCCAGGAACTGGACAGCCTCAACTATGAACATTGACCAGCCTTTAAGGCGATCCTGCCTTTCCTCATTCCAAAACTACCAATTACATTTAAAGAAAAAGAAAGAGACTGCACAGGCACTAAAGAAGAAAAGGCTTAGTGAGGCAGCAATGATTCTGTCCTCAAAGGAGGCAAACAAATTGTCTCAACAGGCCCGAAAAACCAAAAGGCCAGCAATATCCTCCTCTGCACAAGCCTCTACCACCTCTGCTCAACAGGCCCTCCTGAAAAAGAGAAGACTACCCCAACCCTCCTCTGCACAAGCCTCCACTTCCTCTGCACAAGTCTCTACCACCTCTGCTCAACAGGCCCTCCTGAAAAAGAGAAGACTACCCCAACCCTCCTCTGCACAAGCCTCCACCACCTCTGCTCAACAGGCCATCCTGAAAAAAAGACCACCCAAACCCTCCTCTGCACAAGCCTCCATTTCCTCTGCTCAACAGTCCCTCCTGAAAATGAGAAGACCACCACAACCCTCCTCTACACAAGCCTCCACCACCTCTGCTCAACAGGCCTTGGAAAAAAGAATACCACCCCAATCCTCCTCTGCACAAGCCTCCACTTCCTCTGCACAAGCCTCCACCACCTCTGCTCAAAAGGCCCTCGAAAAAAGAAGACCACCCCAACCCTCCTCTGCACAAGCCTCCACATCATCTGCACCATCACAGTTTTTTCCTCTCTTTTATCAATCCAAAGCATCATCAACCATGTTAAAAAGGAAAGGTTCCGAGGACCAAAAACAATGTTCATCAAAAAGGAAGAAATGAAGGGAGGGAGACATGTTTTCCACACTGTCTTTTACAGTTATTTATTTTGGTTTTTCAGTTGTTTTTCAGTGGTCACCATTTGCATGTTTTAAAAAAAAAAAAAAACTACGTTCAGAAAGGAAGAAATTAAGGGAAGGAGAAATGTTTTTGTTAATCCCATACCGTCTTTTACAGTATATTCATTTTTTATAGTTTTTCAGTTGAATGGTGCATATTTTGCAATTAAATTTGTTAAAGAAAAATGAATGTGTCCTTTTCATGTCTTTTAGGTAATCAATTCCTGTGTACTTTGGAGTACTATTATTGCCACTTACTGACCTGTCTTGGTATGACTGTAGCATCTGCAGCATTTACTTCCAGTGATTGTACTAAGATGGGCTAATAAGGTCAATGTAGGCACTGAACATATTGAGAAGAAAATGCTGTGGTTTCTTCAATAATACTGAGGGCATAATGCAAATATGAAAATATCTAAAAAAAAGAGCCACTTGTCAATAATGATGATCAGGGTTATACATACTTAGGCTGTTTATATATTTGGGCCCAGGGGCCAACAAGTTGTGTTAAAAGTGCGTGGCATACATAGTACCCTCTCGGGGGGCAAGGAAAAAAAGTTCAGGCTCGGGAAATTTTTTCACTATCAGCCCTGAGTATATACATGCAAATATTTCTGTATTTATATATAAAAAATCATTAACAGAGTACACACACATATATTATGTAAACACAAACTTTTATTTTGGATGCGATTAATCGCGATTAATCTTTTGACAGCCCTAATTATAATAAAATGTCTTTAATCCCATATTAAGATAACCCATGTTATTTAAATTACTAAAATACCCTAAATAGACAATGAAGAGCAATAATAATTCACAGCACTGCATAAGATGTATGACAATTTACGATAAGGATAACACACAAATTCAAGCGCACATTTTGACCTGATTAATTATTCATTTGTATAGTTATATCATTTATAATTTGAATAAGATAACACCAATAAACTTGGGATAATCATGAAAACAAAATATTCATTCCATCATATCGGATTTTTTTTTTTTTTCAGGAAACGGCAGACTTGAATTAATAGCAACACAGTAGCAAACAATACTCAATACAAAATTGCAAAACAAAAATGTATAATTAATCTAAAGTTTGAACATTTATAGATAGCCTAAAACATCTTTATTTGAGCGTGCGTTGTGTGACTGTTTACAGTAAGCCGACGAGTTGCTTAAACAGCGCGAAAATAGAGGAATTATATAGGGGTAAATTTGACCCGCTGCCTCTTATAGGTATAAATGCCCCGTTTTTAAATCTGGTTTTATCTAAACCATTTTTAACAACAGGGGATTGTAAATAACACCGTTTTAGTAAAAGTCAGTGACTGGGAGACTTGGATATTTTATTGGAAATCTGTTATGTACATTTGAAAAACAGCCATGGGTAAATTTTACCCCGTGGCGGTTCTAGTGTTAATACAGCAGTTTAATAAATAAGAAGTTAATATTGTGATTTTAGACACAATATTGTCTGTTTTGCTCAGTGTTGCCAACAAAAATATAACGACAAAGCAACACACAGCTGCGTTTCACTTCCGAATCCATGTTTTGAACGAAATAGGTGAACCAATGATTCAATGACTCATTCGTAAAGAGAACCGTTAATTAATTTCTGAATGAATCAGTTTGAACCAATCGAATTAATGACTCAATTCAGTTCAGTTCAGTAGTCAGGGCACTGATCAAGGAGTCGGCCATTTTAAGGGCTGTCTCAATTGTAAAATTCTTCCAGTGCGCTGAAATGTTCGCTCCCTATAGACCCTTTTTCAGTTAGTAAACATTGTGACGTTTTTTGTGGGCGGAGCTTAGCTGGAGGCAGAACGATTCCCCTGATCGCTTCACTAACGCTAGCCAGCTAGTTTTTTTTTTTAAGGTGAGCTTGTTTATAAACAATGACTGGAGTAATTGTATCTGAATATGTAAGGTCACTCTCTGTCCGGGACCGCTACTGTTATTTCGAAAAATTAACCTTAACGGACGGAACCAGATTGACCGCACACGCTCACCAGTGCTAATTTCGATGACAAATAATTTTCGTCATAATTTTCGTCAACAACCTTTTTTCACTGACGAAAACGAGACGATAACTAAATAAAAACTAGTGTTGGATGACAAGAAACTATGACGAAAATCAACTGTCATTTTCGTCAACAAATAAAAACGAGACGAAAATGTGAGGGAGGGACGATTAGGGAAGAGATCCAGTCAGAACTGATGTCCTGTGTAACAGATGCTGATCTAACCGCTGGAAAACACGGCTCTGTTGCTCTACAGGCTCACGCATCCCCAATCCAGAGCTCCAGAACGGCTCAATCAATGAATAACACACATTTATGCCAGGCAATTGTTTATGAACTAATGCTGAAGAATAATGACAATGTTTACTTTACCATGTTTATATAGTAATGTGTTTTAGACGGTTGTAACAATGCATATTTTATCTCCTGAACTTGAATGAGCAACTGCAACAGAGGAGCAAACATTTCAAAATAAGAGTCAATGTGTATTTCGAGCTTGTTTATCATTAAAAGTCATGCATTATATATTCGTTTTTGCTTGCACAATAAACTGTATTTAATTTAATTCCCATTTAATTCATAGTCAGGAGGAAAACCAGTATTTGACACATATTCAATAAAGTATCATGGTTATAATAGTTGACTAAAACCATTTAAAAAACTTCAATACTTGAAATTAAATAAATGTTAACTGAAATTTAAAAAATAAATAAACAAACTTATTTGAAGCTTTAGCTTATCCTGATATGGCCTACTGACTAAAACAGAAATACAAAGTTATAAAAACCATATATATGTTTTCAAAAAACAAACAAAAAAGTGAATTGAGCTCTGTTTCGTGTATTTTTAATGTCAAAAACAAAATGATGTTAATGTCAGTTCAAGTGACCGTCGGTTATGTAATGCTTAAATGCTTAATGTTTTAAAATTTAACTAAACTCATTAGATTTTAGGAGACTAAAACTAGACTAAAACTAAAAACAATTCAGGTGACTAAAATATGACTAAAACTAAAATGGCATTTTAGTCAAAAGACTATGACTAAAACTAAATCAAAATTTGTTGTCAAAATTAACACCGACTCTCACTCAATGGATGAACGGATAAATGGATGAATTACAAGATCACTGTGAAACTTCTCCAGTTTATTACTGGCATAAACATAAGGAAAAAAATTACAAGTTTTGTGTAAATTAATGTTTTAATATTCAAATGAGGCCTTATATACTTAAATATATACGCTCATTTGCATACATTTCCAAACCATCCATACATTTTATTTGTTGACATATTAGATCAGAGGGCTTTCACAGAGGGGATTCTGGGTATCTTATTTTGTGCTTTAGTAAATTAGAGAATACTGACAATAGCCTTAAATCCATTTTCGCCATGATTTTTGGAGTAAAAGGACCTATAACTCAGGAGAGGAATGATATATCAACAAATCCCTCTGTAAAAGCCTTCAGAATATAGTTCAGGATAAGACTAGGTGCTCCTGAAGTAGATATATCTGACTCTGAGTGTGTGAGAAAAAACTCATTTAGAGAAAACGGCCATTCAAGTTTTATATTGTATAATTGCATACATTTCAATGAAATCCCCAACCTACAAACTAAATATATATTCTGTTCATTAATATCAGTAGTGTATAATATCTAACAAACATGGAAATTGATAAATTAATAAATTATTAATAGCAATAGCCTTAAGCTGAAGAGAACTACTTTAACAAACACACATAACAGTCCCAAACACTGCAAAAGAACTGTTCCTGTTTGTTGTATTTGTCCATCTATAATTATTTGAGTCTAATTCTGATGGGGTTTCATCGTCTAATCTGTTGTTGTTTACTTTCTTTTTACTAGCTTGCTACTTGGTCTTTTCTGTGAACGTTTATGAGCTGATTCCGAGAAATTCACATCGGCCAATCAGATGTGGTTTTCGGCTGCAAACTGTCACGGTTGGTTAGTTCTACAAAGGAAATGTCCATATTTTGATTAGACAGCGCTGTGTGTGAGACTGAGCGCTTTAAAATGATACCAAGCATGATGTTTCTGTGAATGGAGACGGCACGGGAGCTCGCGTTAGAATGATTTTTGATGATTTTGGGTAGAAATCTAAAGGCGCAAGTTGACAAAATATAGTGAAATAACCACCTTAATGTGTAATGTTGACATTTTTTATTTTGACATGAAAGCTTACATGTTAAGGGAGCAAACTAGCCCAAAATCTCAATGTTTTCACCTACCGCGTCTCGCCTTAACTCATTGAAATGTGCTCTCGAGGATACTCGACGACAACTGGCATTTTGGCATAATTGTGTGTTTTTGTCTGTTCAAGCGCTGTCTGAAGTGGCTTTCTGTGCACGAGTGAGTGTGTGTGTGTGTGTGTCACACACACAGGAGATTCACGAGTACAACACTGCGTTCTCTTCTGTGTCTTATCGCACTTGAATGGTTTAAAAGCATCTGCATGAATAAAAGCGTGATCATATAATGTAACACTAGCCATCAAGATCTTTTGCGTAGTCACATGATTTCTTAGCGTTGTTTTGAGACGGTTTTCCAGCACTAATCAATCTCAGAGATGTTAAAGCTGACACCCGACAAAATCCATCCATTGAGTGCAGTAATAATGAACTGATACAGTAATTATGAGAACTTGTGGATCAGATCCGGTCATAAACATCCTTTATGTCGCTTACCACCACGTTCTGATGTTTATCAGGCGCTTTTAACCACTGCTCGTAAACACCCAGCAGGCTCTGTATTGGCAATCACATGCTCAGATGATCACATTAAGACACTGTTCAGCAGGGTCGGCGATTCTAGGATTTCCATTTCAGGGGTGAAAATACCCAGGGTATGAAGAAAATGGTAGCACTTTAGTTTAGGGTCCAATTCTCACTATGAACTAGTTGCTTATTAGCACGCATATCACCATATTGGCTGTTCATTAGCACTTATACCTTGGTCTGTTTATACACTCGATTCTGATTGGCTGGAAGGTGTGCAGTAAAACTGTTTAATGCACAGGTAGTTCCAGTCAGTTTGATTACAGTTCGAAATTAATCCGCCACTATAAACATTGGTAACCATAGTAACAAGTGAGAGATATTAAAACGGTTATTTAGGTAGGCTAAATGGATGATTTTTGCATATTGTTTATTTTGTAAGGTGAATATGGCAATTTTGAGAAATGGGTCCAGGCGTAAGACGAAATAGACTTGGAGAAGACGTTGAATGACAAAAATCACTTTTAAAGCACTACAGGAAAAATGGAAAAGACACCAGCGTTCATCATCCCCGTTTACTGAGTCTGACTTGGAGAAAATTAGAAATTCAAGTTCAAATATTAAAACAAAAATAATTGTAATAAATCCATCAAAGAATCATTAAGTTAGCTATATGCTAAGCAACAAGGGGACTTCAGACTGTAGACTTTAAAGAAGAGATACACACAGCGCAGGAAACTCGCGCACGCATCTCTCTCTCTTTCAGTTCTCTCTTTTCATAATGAATTTAAATAAATGTGATAATTCGTTCAAATAAAAACAATCCCATGGCTCTACTTTATTTAAAGCGGACGGAGTGCTAGAACTAACTTAGGAAAATAACCGTCATTTTAACACGTCTGTTAAAAAATTACACTGTAAACATCAGTTACAGCTTTAACCCTTAAATGCATGACTGTTTCGCCAAACATTCCTACATATTCGGGTCTTTAGCGACCCGGATCTATATCGAACATGGATAGATCTATACCTCTCGCGGTAATGTATAAAACTCCTGATATTAGAGCAACAATTACAGAAGAATGAAATAAAACATATTTCGTTAACTTTTGGAGCTTGGAAGTGTTCAGTTTGAGCAGATGTTTTATACCATCACCAGTGCCCTCGTCAGAGCTCATTTACCACTACATTCAGCATCTGGCTCATATTCGCGATCTCACGCATATCATCAAAACTCATTTTCAACGTCTTCAAAATAAATATTTTGATCACTGACAGCTTCTAGACCAGATACATCATCTAGTGTCCGTGATAGTAATATTTGATTGCGTTCAGTTCTTGCTCTGCAGTAAATCAATGAGCCATTTCAAGTTTTGCAGATTATAATTATTATTGTTTCGTTTTCTGTACTATGGTATGAGTGAAACGTCACTTCATCATTGTGTATCAGACATTGCCACCTTGTGGAATAAAGCTGAATTGCACTTATTTCGTCATTTAGAGATTAATTTATTATTGTGCAGAAAAAAAAAAGTACAATCTTACACACCTCGGGTCGTAAGCGACCCTATACAATTTGGACAAAAAACTAGTGGAAAAACAGGCATTCCATTATAATTGTATTATTTTTTTTCTTGTTATATTGTTTAAAATGGATTGATTGAGGAATACTAAGAAGGTTGATGTCTAACTTTAAAAAATTAATGTGCAGGAGGGTGGTGAATGACGTCTCGGGTCACTAAAGACCCGAGGTATGCATTTTAAGGGTTAACTTGTTTTTAATTAGGCAAATAACCAAGGTATAAGCGGGATAATCCACGGCTAGCCATGCATTAAAGGATTTTAATGCACGACGTAGAGGCTCCGCTTCGCATCGGGTGGTTCTTCGCCTCTGTCGTGCATTAAAATCCTTGAATGCATGGCTAGCCGTGGATTATCCCTTACTTATAAAGCACATATTAAGGCCTTATTCTTCATGATCATATTCTACATCCCATAATCGCACCCTGGAATGTAGGATCTCAGTGATTTTATAATCACAGAGATCCCAAATGTGGGGTAGTTTGGGCGTTTCAGAGACATGCGTCCCTGAGAAAATAGATTTCTCTGATCTATATATATGCATTTTATGATGTTCTGAAGGCCAAAAAATGAGATGACAATATCTTGAAAAGCATGTCGGTGGGCAATCGATTATTTGTCTCTCCACATCTCTGTTTTTTTTTTATCTCGCCCTGTCTTTCCCCCTCCTAAAACTGAGCTTTGACTGATACAGTTTTTCCATTTTCGTCAGTGAAGAAAGTAAACCTGGTTAACTGATATTTATGTTTTATGAATCATCTTCACAGACATGTTCATTTATTGAAGGTTACCAGAGAACTAGGCAAAGTTTATTAAATTAATTCACAATATGCACACATTCATGACTAATCTGCATTTAGCCCAATGCAGGCTAAACAAACTGAGCTTTTTTAATTACTGAAGGCTGCAAAAGGAATGATATTAATTTACAGTATAAACACATTCATTATCAATCTTATGCCTAATCTGATGAAAACGGCTTTAATAGTTCTTGTTCGTTAATTAGGCTACATTTATGAATAACATTAGCCTACATAGGCCTATTGTCTTTACATAGGTTCTGTTGGTCTATCGTTCCTTCTATCATTCGTTCATTCTATCAATCGTTCTACCTTTCATTCTAGTGTTCTATCTATAATTCTATCTGTCGTTCTAATGTTGTATTGTTCCTTTTATCTTTTATTCTAGGGATGCACCGAATATTCGGCCACCGAAAATTTTCGGCCGAAAATGGCCCAAAAGTGCATTTTCGGTTTTCGGCCGAAAGACTTTTATCACCGAAACAACACGGCCGAAATGTTGTGATGACGCAAACAGAAACCGCGACCTGCACGTGCTTGTCTGAAGCAACATGTCTGCGGTGTGGACGTGTTTCAGTATATCTGAGAAACACCCACGTCTGCTCCATACACACGCACTGACAGCGAGAGCTCATGTTCTCGATGAGAAGAGGACCAGACTTCACTGTGAAACCGTACGCAATCTTTAACAGTGGGCATGTTTTAAGCGCGGAACACACTTCAATCTGGCGGCGGCGCGCGCGCGTGAACGCGATCATCTGTGAGCGCGATCGATCATCTATTCCTTAAGAATAAACATGAATGAACATCTAAGGTGTGTTGAGGATACATTACAACTTACTGTCACGTATCATATGTGGTGTAATCGCTAAATCAGTGTCTCAACGGCGGAAAGACCCTCAATATAACTGCTGTAAACTAAACAGTCATGTAGCATCACATTTACCTCAGGCAGTCATTCAGTGTCCACATCTGTTAGTTCACTAGAGAAATCAACTCTTTCACTAAATATATTACCTATATTAGCCGTTATAGTCATTATATTCTACTTAACCTGTTAATGATATATTGATTATTTCATGTATGTTTAAATAAAATGACAGACACTGTGTATAAATGATTTCAACAACGAATTGGATAAAAAACTATTTTATAATTAGATTTAGAAGTTATTGCAAAAACTGCCTTATGTGAAGTTTACATGTTTGTGTATTATGTTATTTGAGTGTTGATTATTAGACCTAAAAATACATAGCAACTGAATTTAGGCTAATAGTTTGGGCTCTGTTGTTAACCTTTAATATTAATGTGCAAGTAAGGGCTCCCTATATAGTTTAGAGCAATATATTCAATAAACTTTTAGTTATAATTTTATTCATTTAAGGACAGATACTTTTTTTTTCAGTAAACCAATAAAAATAAATAAAAAGCCATTTTGTAAAACCGCTGTACCGAACCGTCAGTTTTGTGTACCGCTACTACACCCCTATTCTACAGTTAACATATGGGCTATGGCAGTCTTTGTTTTGATACACTATGTTGAACGCCTACAGAGAAAATAGTTATCTTTAAAGCAGTTGCACTTGTTCTGAATGCACTTTCTGGTAGTAGTCCTACAGAGAAAAATGTTAAATGCACTAGACCTAAATGCACTTTGTTTTTATGAGAGAACATTTAATTTAAAAACCTTTCTGTAGGCCTGTACATTATTATTTAATGTACAAATGAGTGGGGTCAAGTTAAACATTTTAGTTTGAATTTTATTTTATACTGTGCATTGTTGCAATGTGCTAAATAAATATTGGCATAATTTGTAATTGATTTATTCTTTGAAACTTTAATATTAATTTATGCAATTGCAATGCCTTGATTTTAGTAAAGTTAGTACACAGTCATAGCCATAAATGCAATGGTACTAATAATTGGCATAATTTCTTTCGGTGTTTCGGTTTTCGGCCTTGGTTTCCTATTTTTCGGTTTTCGGTTTCGGCCAGGAATTTTCATTTCGGTGCATCCCTAGTTTATTCTATCATTCTATCTATCAATCGTTCTACTGTTCATTCTATCATTCATTCTATCTATCGTTCTAATGTTGTATTTATTTGTTCATTCTATCGTTTATTATATCATTCTATTGGTCTATCGTTCATTCTATCTATCGTTCTAATGTTCCATTTATCGTTCATTCTATCATTCGTTCTATCAATCGTTCTAGCGTTCATTCTATTGTTGTATCTATAATTCTATCTGTCATTCTAATGTTGTATTGTTCATTTTATCGTTTATTCTGTTGTTTGCTCTGTCTATCAATCGTTCTATTGGTCTATCGTTCATTCTATCTATCGTTCTAATGTTCCATTTATCATTCGTTCTATCTATCAATCATTCTACCGTTCATTCTATTGTTGTATCTATAATTCTATCTGTCGTTCTAATGTATTTATTCATTCTATTGTTCATTCTATCATTCGTTCTATCTATCAATCGTTTTAGCGTTCATTCTATTGTTGTATCTATAATTCTATCTGTCGTTCTAATGTTGTATTTATTCATTCTATCATTCATTCTATAATTCGTTCTATCTATCAATCGTTCAAGCATTCATTCTATTGTTGTATCTATAATTCTATCTGTCGTTCTAATGTTGTATTGTTCATTTTATCATTTATTCTATTGTTTATTCTATTGTGTCTATCAATCGTTCTCAGTCTATCGTTCATTCTATCTATCATTCTAATGTTCCATTTATCATTTGTTCAATGATTTGTTCTATCTATCAATCGTTCTACCGTTCATTCTATTGTTCTATCTATAATTCTATCTGTCATTCTAATGTTATATTTATTTTTCATTCTATCGTTTGTTCTATCTATCAATCGTTCTATATGTATAAAGTTCTACTGTTCATTCTATCAAACGTTCTATCGGTCTATCTATCGTAGACATGTGCCGGTAAACGGTAATACGATATACCGCAATAATGAACATGCACAATATTGTTATCGTGGGCACTTCAAAATACCGTGAATAATTATTTATTAAGAATTATTCCGATTTTTAGAATGTATTTTAAGAATACTTTACCATCAACCATTTAAAATGAACAATATGTAAAAGAGGAACGCGCACTGATGTAAACAAACTCAACGTACATGAGCACATGGCTGAGCGCGTGAATCAGACACGCTAAAGTGCACATTCACTCTCTGACAGCGGAGGGCGCTGACGGAACATCAGAAATGCAGCCGTTTCCCCATAAGACTTAAGGCTATTCATTTTCAAATTTAAACATTTTATATTTTAATCTGGACTAAATTACATGCCCTAGATATTGTTTGAATATGTTCTGTTATTCAGTTACACACTTTACAATAAGGCTCTATTATTTAACATTAGTTCATTTATTAACAAACTGACAATGAAAAATACTTCTAAAACGTGTATTAATCTTAGTTAAATGTAAATTTCAGCATTTAATAACACATTATTTATATCAAAAGTTGTAACTGTATTATTTAATGGACCTGAGCTAACACCAACTAACAGTTGCTTTTTTAACTAACATTATCAAAGAAGAATAACTTCAGTAAAAATGTAGTTATTCATTCTTTGTTAATGTTAATGCATTAACTGGTGAGACATTATTGTAAAGTGTTACCTTTTGTTCTTTATAATTCTTTTGCACTTTAATCTGTTTTAAATATTTGTTAACTTTATACATTTGTTTGTATTGCTTTATTGTATTTAAATGTTTGGTTCTTTTGTTATTAGAAAGTTATTAAACCTGTTATAGTATGACAACACTTTTTTGCAACAAATTTCAATATCGTGATAATACCGTATACCGTGATAAAAGCTTTAGCAATTAATCGCAACATGAAAATGTGATACCGGCACATGCCTAATCTATCGTTATATCCTTATATCGTTCTATATCTATCGTTCATTTGCTTGCTCGTTCTAACAATCTATACTTATCATTCTAACATTCTGTCAATTCCATTGTTCTATCTATCAATCGTTCTATATGTATAACGTACTACTGTTCATTCTATCAAACGTTCTATCGTTTGTTCTATTGGTCTATCTATCGTTCTAACATTCTATCTATCGTTATATCCTTATATCGTACTAACGTTCTATCTCTCGATCTATCGTTGATTCGCTTGCTCGTTCTAAGATTCTATCTATTATTCTAACATTGTCTATTCCATTGTTCTATCGTTCTATTTGTATTAAATAATAAAACACTGAATCCATAAAAATTCAAACGGGCAACACCAAATTTCTGAGAACATAAAACCCATTTTGTAAAGCAATATTGTTTTTTTAAATTGTATTAAATCATTCTAACATCTAATCATATCTATCATTCTGTCTGTTCTATCAGTGAATCTAACGTTCTATCTATTGTTCTCTCTGTCGATCTGTCATTCAGATTTGACTTTGTGGTTCCAGTCAGCCTGATCTAATGATTGTATTAAGTGCACTTTTTACAGTTTGCTTCAGATGTGCTGAGTGTCCTTCTGTCTCTGAGTGTTTGCTCATCTAACTGTGTGTGTTTGTGTGGTTCTGGTAGGTTAACGGGAAGGGTTCTCTGTGGTGTGTGGACCCTGAATACAGACCCAATCTGATCCAAGCCCTGAAGAAACAGCACTTTCCCACAGCCCACTCCTTCTGCACACCCCCTGCTTCCCCACCCAGGTAATGCACACATTTACTGTAGTACAAACTCATGTAGATGTGAGAGGCACGCTCTTGTTAAACCAATCCTGTTCCATACATATCCATTGAAGAAAAGGGGGTTCTGACATAGTCATGTTGTAAATCAGACAATATCTGTAATGCGAACCCCTTCACGTAGCTGTTGTTGTTTTTGGCGTATGCCAACGAATGTGTGCATACGTAATGTCGAAATAGAGCCTGACCGAAATGTTTTTTTAGGGTCGAGACCGATATTGGGGAGTAAAAAAAGTGTAATATCGATATATTGGCCGATATTCTTTATGTCTTTATGTGTATTAAAATGAAAATTGAGCGGAAGTACGTAGGAGGGCGGAGCCAGGCTAAGCTAGTAGTCGCTGTGCTTGTAAACCTCACTCCTCTGATCTCAAGAGACGTGACACACTCTTATCTATCTAAGACACACACGTCCCGGTTCCTCGGGTAAAATAGCAATTTCTCACGATTAACAAAGATTTGGAAACATTTGGGATATTGTAAGTGCTCAACTGAACAAAATATATAACACTGGCCTTTTTGGATATTTTACTGAAAAAATATTACATCTAGCACCTTTTAGAGTCCCCAAAAAAAATGTGTGTGTGGGGGGGGGGGGATCCATAAACATTTTTGGGGAAATACAATAGGGCCCTACATTCTGTGCTCATAAGTGTAAGTGATTTCTGATCCTGCTTTATGTCTTACGAGTGTCTCTGTGTTTCCGTCAGTGCCTTCTCACCCGCACGCCACCTCTTCCTCCAGGACTGCTCTCTCAAAGGTGAGCCATTTCTGTGTTTTTTAGGTGAATAAGTGGGTTAAAAATAAAAGCATGTGTGTTCCAGTGTGCTTGAAACCGATTAAGTGTGTTTTTAGACTGAACGGTGTACACTTTACACATCTCACCCACATGATGTTTCCTGATCTCTCATGATCTCCGCTGTTCAAAACATGCCTCAGCGTTCCCAGGGTCATGGGAAATGTGCAAATGTTTTATTTTGTATATTTTTTTTATTTATTAGAATCTCTCCTCTGTCAAAATCAAGGACATTCATTGGTCAGACAGTCTGAGAACCCTGTGAATGTGTTATGGGATGTAGGCTATTGTGATTCCTTCTCTTTCTCCGTCACCTTGAGTATGGTGGCTGTTGTGTTCACTCTCTCCTCTGTCTGGTTGGTAATGAATTATTCAAATCTTCTGAAGGGTTGCATGGAAACAGAGAAACTCCAGCCCCTTGATTTCCCTCCATAGACACACACTCACTCTCTCACACACACACACACACACACACACACACACACACACACACACACACACAGAGCAGTGCTCTGACCGCTGTGTGTCTTGTGTCCTTTTACAGAGTCTGACATCGATGCCGCGACTGCGATGATGCTGTTGAACTCGGCCCCCGGACACCACACTGACCCATGTGAGAGAAGACCTCGATCTGTCACTCAATAATCTGCTCTAACCTTCTGTATGACGCTTAGCTGACTACCTGTACATCCATCCAGCGTTCTGTCTATCCATCTATCGTTCTATCTATCGTTCATTCTATCTGTCTATAACTATTATTCTATCTATCATTCGTTCCTTTGTTCTAATGATCTATCTATCTATCTATCTATCGTTTTATTGTTCTGTCTATCGTTTTATCATTCTATCTATGTCTGTCTGTCTGTCTGTCTGTCTAGATAGATAGATAGATAGATAGATAGATAGATAGATAGATAGATAGATAGATAGATAGATAGATAGATAGATAGATAGATAGATAGATAGATAGATAGATAGATAGATAGATAGATAGATAGATAGATAGATAGATAGATAGATAGATAGATAGATAGATAGATAGATAGATAGATAGAACTATAAAACAATAGATAGATGGATAGAACTATAAAACAATAGATAGATGGATAGAACTATAAAACAATAGATAGAACTATAAAACGATAGATAGAACTATAAAATGATAGATAGAACTATAAAATGATAGATAGAACTATAAAATTAAAATGATAGATAGAACTATAAAATTAAAATGATAGATAGAACTATAAAATTAAAATGATAGATAGAACTATAAAATTAAAATGATAGATAGAACTATAAAATTAAAATGATAGATAGAACTATAAAATGATAGATAGAACTATAAAATGATAGATAGAACTATAAAATGATATATAGATGGATAGAATGATAGATAGAACTATAAAATGATATATAGATGGATAGAATGATAGATAGAACTATAAAACAATAGATAGATGATAGAATGATAGATAGAACTATAAAACAATAGATAGATGGATAGATGGATAGAATGATAGATAGAACTATAAAACAATAGATAGATGGATAGAATGATAGATAGAACTATAAAACAATAGATAGATGGATAGATAGAACTATAAAATGGTAGATAGATAGATAGATAGATAGATAGATAGACAGACAGACAGACAGACAGACAGACAGACAGACAGATAGAATGATAGATAGAACGATAAAAAGATCATCTATCATCTACCTATCATTCTATCTGTCTGTCTGTCTATCTAGCTATCTATCTATCTATCTATCTATCTATCGTTTTATCGTTCTGTCTATCTATTGTTTTATCATTCTATCTATCTATGTCTGTCTAGATAGATAGATAGATAGATAGAATGATAAAACGATAAAAAGACATGCAGACAGATAGATGGGTAGTATGATAGATAGAACTATAAAACGATAGATAGAATGAATGATGGATAGATAGAACGATAAAACAATCATCTATCTATCTATCACTATTATTCTATCATTCGTTCCTTCCTTCTATCTGTCTATCTAACTACCTATCATTCTATCTATCTGCCGTTCTATCTATCCATCATTCATTCTATCTATCAGTCTATTATTCTATCATTCGTTCCTTCCTTCTATCTGTCTATCTAACTACCTATCATTCTATCTATCCACCGTTCTATCTATCCATCATTCATTCTATCTATCACTCTATTATTCTATCATTCGTTCCTTCCTTCTATCTGTCTATCTAACTACCTATCATTCGATCTATCTGCCGTTCTATCTATCTATCTATCTATCTATCTATCTATCTATCTATCTATCTATCTATCTATCTATCTATCTATCTATCTATCTATCTATCTATCTATCTATCTATCTATCTATCTATCTATCTATCTATCTATCTATCTATCTATCTATCTATCTATCTATCTATCTATCTATCTTTCTATCTATCGTTCTATCTATCTATCGTTCTATCTATCGTTCTATCTATCGTTCTATCTATCGTTCTATCTATCTATCTATCTATCTATCTATCGTTCTATCTATCCGTCTGTCTCTCTCAGATATGCTCATGTGCCCCATCACAGTAATGTTGGCGTGTGTGAATCTGTGTGAGTTCTGTGTGTGTGTGTGTGTGCAGTGGAGGAGTGTGTAGTTCAGGTTCTGAAAGTCTTTATTTATGCGGATGGTTTTGCAAATATGTCTGTGTAATGACTAAAAGCTCTTGCTGGTAATTAGCGCAGCATTGCACTTCCTTCACACGTCTTTATCCTCGTTAAGCGTGTCAGTGTAGTGTTCTCTAGCTCTAATGAGCCGTAATCACCCATAGCAGAATCAACCAGCAGAAGAAGAGCGATTCATTATGACGGGCGGATCAAAGCACTTGATCACGCCGGTTTACAGATTGACACTTATGTCAACTAAATGAAAAATAATTTTCTGTTCTGGATTAGAGCATATTCTGTTTTTTTCCATGTTCATCTTTAGTGTGTAATGTTGCTGTTTGAGCTCTTCTCTACATCAGTGTCAGGGTTTCTGAACTCCTGAAACGCCTCCATTGTAGTCTTGAGTTTTCTTCGGGAACAAACACGTCACAATATTTTTTCATTTAAATAATTAATATGCAGAATAAAGGGGCGGGGCCTGGTTGAGTTAGTTAGTTGTGTGTTGAAACTGCCGGTTATGGTAAGGGGCGGGACATTTCCCAAACACGCTTGAAGCACTTGACCAATCACAACACACTGATCCAGCCGACCAATCAGAGCACATTGTGCTTTTCAGAGGGAGGAGCTTCATAGAGACAGGAACTAAACAGAGCGTTACTGACAGACTGGGAAGAGAGGATCCGCAACAATGGAGAATATGGGAAAATAATGTGTTTTTTGAACATTTTAAGAATGAAAACCTGTTCTAGTGGAACCTAATAACAATCAAGACTTTGAACATGAGCGTAATAGATCCTCTTTAAACTACATTTTAGAAAACTTGTTTGCATCCGTCGTTCTATCTATCGTTCTATCTATATATCTATCTATCTATCATTCCTCTATTGATCTATCATTCCATCATCCATCCATCCATCGTTCTATCTAGCTATCATACTTTCATTCTATCTATCTTTCTATCCATCTGTCATTCTATCTATCTATTGTTCTGTTGGTCTATCTGTCGTTCCTCTCTCTATCAATCTATCATTCTATCTATCCATTGTTCCGTCTGTCTATCTGTCCATCCATCCATTCATCGTTCAATTACCCATCTTTCTGTTTATCTATCGCTCTATATATCGTTTATCTATCATTCCATCCATCCATCCAATCATCCTCTGTTGATCTATCCATCTGTCCATCCATCCATCTATTGTTCTTACTAGCTATTGTTCTTTCGTTCTATCGTTTTGTTGGTCTGTCTATCCATCGATCCATCTATGTCCATCTGTCTGTCCGTCCATCCATTCATGCATTATCGTTCTGTCGTTCTATCTATCGTTCCTCTCTCTATCAAACTATAATTCTATCCATCCATCCATTGTTCTATCTAGCTATCATTCTATCTATCCATCGTTCTGTTGGTCTATCTGTCGTTCCTCTCTCTGTCTATCTGTCTGTCGTTGGTCTATCTATCTACTGTTCCATCCATCTATCCACCTGTCTGTCTCTTTGTCAGTCCATCCATCCACCCATCCATTATACCATCCATCCACAAAATCAAGACTTTGAAAAAGGGCGTAATAGCTCCTCTTTAAACAACATTTTACAAAACTTGTTTGCATTTCTTATTGTAATCAGTCGACCGGGGGAAGTATGGTGATATTTTTACTCTATTCTCTTTCATAATATCTATCCATCGTTCCGTCTGTCTATCTGTCCATCCATCCATTCATCGTTCTATCTACCCATCTTTCGGTTTATCTATCGCTCTATATATCGTTTATCTATCATTCCATCCATCCATCCAATCATCCTGTTGATCTATCCATCTGTCCATCCATCCATCTATTGTTCTATCTAGCTATTGTTCTTTCGTTCTATCTATCGACGTTCTATCGTTTTGTTGGTCTATCTATCCATCAATTCATCTATGTCCATCTGTCTGTCCGTCCATCCATTCATGCATTATCGTTCTGTCGTTCTATCTATCGTTCTTCTGTCTTTCAAACGATCATTCCATCCATTCATCCATTGTTCTATCTAGCTATCATTATATCTATCCATCGTTCTGTTGGTCAATCTGTCGTTCCTCTCTCTGTCTATCTGTCTGTCGTCGGTCTATCTATCTACTCTTCCATCCATCTATCCACCTGTCTGTCTTTCTGTCAGTCCATCCATCCACCCATCCATCCGAAAAATCAAGACTTTGAAAAAGGGCATAATAGCTCCTCTTTAAACAACATTTTACAAAACTTATTTGCATTTCTTATTGTAATCAGTCGACCGGGGGGAAGTGTGGTGATATTTTTACTCTATTCTCCTGGGGTGACACAAATGATGATTGCGCTACGAGTGTCCATGTCGTAATTGTTGTGGTTTGGTCCGCAGGTGACCCGGACAGCCCTATAGACCTCTCACGCCGGGACTCAGTCCTAGTGAGCAGCGACCCAAAGCAGGACCACAACTACAGCAGCTCCTCCTTCCAGTGCTGCTCGTCTCGCTCTTCCTCGTCCTCCTCATCCTCACTCTCATCCCTGGATGAGGCCGGCTGTGACTCCGGCCAAGGCCGGCGTGCCGGAAGCGAAGGCTTCCACAGCGACGAGGATTCGGAGGAGGAGAGGAGCTCACGTCTGCCCTCGCTTCCCGTTCGCCGCCCGCTCTCCGTCAAGTGCCCTCTTCCCGGTAAAACGGGCCCGCCACGAGTCCAAACCGGAACTGGACGAGGAGTTGAAAGAGGCGGCCGGGTCTCTCTTGCACCTGGCCGGGATCCGCTCCGGCCTGGATCTCTCCAAGCAAACGGCCAAGAGTAAAAAACTGGAAAAGCACCGGAAATGAAGCCCTTAGTGACATTTTAACCCCTGGACTGTGCCTCCTCATTTTTCACGTCATGGAAACCTATCTAACTTTCCTTTTATACGAGAGAGTTTCCCTCCCTGACTCAAAACTACGGCAATAGCAGCTTTCACACGGAGATGAACGAAGCCATACGATGGAGAAACACAGGCTGACGTTCCTGTACCTGCGTCAAGATGAAGGATTTCTCTCAGTGAAGTTGGACAGGGAGAAATTAATGTTTTTTCTCTTAAACGTTTGCATGCTTCCTCTTTAAGTGAGTGTCCTCCTCTTCCAAGTGAATCTGTGGTGTTTCTACAGAGAACGAGTGCATGTCCGTGTTGTTCGAAGCACTAACCTCTCCCGTCGTCCACTTTATAAACGCGCTCCAAGAAATGAGAATTACGTCAAGAGTTCCCTGCTTTTTCTCTCTCTCTCTCTCGCTCTCCTTTTTTTGAAGTATACAACAAAGAAATGCAATAATTATCATCAGGCGGCTGGTGTTATGTTCTTTCCCTTCATCAGAAGCACTGGAGATCGTTGCGGATGGCATGCGGAAAGCTTTTATGGATAACGCATGAGTTTTTCTTTTCTTTAAAGGCTCCGTCAGCGGTGTTGTTTATGGGGTAAATCTCATGAAAATACGTCAGGGTCACACTTCACTCCAGAATAAATAAAAGAAAAAGAAATTGTTTAGCATTAAAATTAATTCTCATTACTGTACCGGTCAAAAGCTTGGAAACATTGCTATTTTTTTTATGTTTTTGAAAGAATTTTGCTCATCAAGCCTGCATTTATTTGATCATAAAGATATTATTACTATTTAAAATAATGGTTTTCTATTTGAATATATGTTAAAATATAATTTTTATCTGCGACGCAAAGCTGAATTTTCAGCATCTTTAGTGTCACATGATCCTTCAGAAATCATTCTAATATGATGATTTATCAATGTTGGATGCTGCTTCATATTTGTTTATAACCTGGGATACTTTTTCCAGGATTCATTGATGAATAAAAAGTAAAAAAATATATATATATTTGTAACAATATACACTACCGTTCAAGTTTGAGGTCAGTATTTTTTATTTATTTAACGAAATTAATACTTTTATTCAGCAAGCATGTGTAAAATTGATTTTAAAAAAGTGGTAGTAAAGACTTATATTGTTAGAAAAGACTTTATTCATCAAATGATCCTGAAAAAAGTATCACAGGTTGATAATAACATTGATAATAATGATTTCTGGAGGATCATGTGACACTGAAGACTGCAGTAATGATGATAAATTCAGTTTTGATCACAGAATAAATTACATTTTAAAATATATTCTAATAGAAAACAATTCTTTTAAATTGTGATATTTCACAATTATACAGATTTTTCTGTATTTTTTGATCAAATAAATGCATCCTTGGTGAGCAAAAGAGACT